>JAANSQ010001029.1:0-17225 GCA_036850885.1 Lepidocyrtinus dapeste | reverse complement strand
TATGAAGCTACGTCTCTATCTGCTTTAAAGCATTTATTAATGGTACCCTAACTTTGAGCTAAGCCCTAACAATTTATATTCCTGTAAAAGAGACAAACTTTTCAGTAAATAATTTACAGCATAACCAATTGTGGTTAAAAGCCTAGGATATAACAGATACATAGTTAGAATAACTTACTCCAGGCTAAAGAAAAGATGTCAATATTAAAGAACTCGTATATTTAAAAAAATTGTTTTGGATAACCCTTATATCATAATTACCAAGGAGTGGATGTCAACTTACCTCCAGGTTGTTCTTGATCCAAACGTTTAAAAGTGGATGACAAACTCTAAACAAGGCTACGAAATAAACTGTATCTATTTATCATGGTATGCATTAATCTACGAAGTTATATTTTAAATTTAATCTGCAATTCGTTGATAGGCAATGAAGCTCAATGAAATTTTTCCCAATCCATTCTCTTATCTTCATACATGAGTTTATAAAATTTTGCTTCAAACCGATTTATAATGGAGAAGTTGGCTGTTCACTTTCACAGACATGAGGACCTTGTAATTGAAGTTAGCTAAACATTTCCATGATTGTTTGACGTTGATTATGTAACCCAAAATAATCAAAATCATCGTGTGCCATCTGTATTTTGTTTTTAGGTTCTGGTTTTGGTCATACTTTTGTGCCTGACGTTGTATGATAAAATTTCAATTACTGAATTTACAGTTCATAATGTTAAAATTAAATTTGTAAAGTCTCATTTTTATTAACATACTATTGGAATATTGTTTGGGAAGACTCACCAGCATCATAAAGTTTTTTCGCTTTCATTGAAAGCATTACGAATGCCTAGATCTTTCTGGGGCGTACTGATACGAAAGCATTTCACAATTTCACATACGAATCGATCGTATGCAATTTAAGGTAGTAAATGTGATGTGTTCATAGATATATTGAAGTTAAAAAGCTATGCAAAAATTTATAGCTCACTATGTACATTGTCAACATTATTTTCAATTATTTTAATGGGAGGATTGAATAAATCCGTCATTTATGTGTACACAAAGCACCTGCAACGTTCTTTGAAGTGGTCCGATTTTGTTTGAAGTATGGTCGCAGTCTTTGTAATTGTAAGTATTGCATCCTTGATTTCCTTTTAGAATGAACGCAGAACAAAATGCTTTCTACATTTGAGAAACATTCTGTTTTCTGCTTAAGAATGTATAAACACATTACAAACTAGTGAATTTCAGAAAATAAGAATAAACTTAATGGATTCTTTTCAAGATAATTCTTTCAAGTTGTAATTGCAATGGCTTGAATTAAAAAACTCGGACACTTTAGGTTCACACCCTTTTGTGTGAAAAATTATGTTTAGTCGAATGAACTTTTTTTTAGCGACTAGGTTCTGACTCCACATCCGTGCTTTTACATTGATTAGAAACAACACATTAATTTTTAATGGGATTAATTTTCTTTTATCTGCTTTAGTATGACTTGACTTTACATATTTATTGTGGATGAGCATGGGTTTGGCGTAATCTTTATATTTCATTTTGCAGTTTTCAAATGTGTTAAGATTAATTATGCTTCAGTGGTAAACATTTATAAATAATTGCAATTTAGTTTGTTTTAATTTTTACACAATTCCATTTATTAAGAGTTGACTGATGATACAGAGTTGAGTTCCGTAATGTAAATTTGACTTTAGAATATAAATAAACTTTGAGTAGAAAATGTTTTTGATACGAAAGTTACAGTTTTTTATGAATTGACCTCAGTTACTTGTAGCATCTCCAGACAGTCTTCAAACGTACTGCGAATAGCTTTCAAAAAGTAAATCCTCGCCATCATCTCTGGAAAATTATGTGGTGCTGTCTGAGGCTAAAATAAGCAAGATCAAGGTTTTACTACAACAATTCAGTGCTTTGATTTCAAAGAAAAACAACTTTTTAGTTAGACATACCACCAAAACTACGACTTCATAATAGAATTTGTTGAAGGCGTTCGCAAGAGCCAGTAAAAATTTTGGTATTATAAACAAATTGCATTCTAATCTAACGAAACTTACGACACACTCTAACACTCGTGGCCATTCTAGGAGGAGCTGGAACAATTCCAATTCTTCCTGCAATAAATGATGTCATTAAAGGGGTAACTATACACGAACTGGAGAACATAAATAAATTGTGAATTATAACAAAAAGAAACACTCACGTTCTTCTCCCCAATCCGACCAAAATCTACATCCATGAGGTTAGGCAAATGTGGATATACTGAATTTGCCACTTCTTCCTCGAATCGCCTCAAAATTGACAAAACTCGGGCATAATTGTACATAACTGTTAGTGCGTCTGTAGCAAATAAATTTGATGCAACATTGAAAATCGGAAACTTACAGGAATTATAAATACTTATGCTAAATTACCATGATTCATATGGGTGGATTTCAAGGGTAAAAGTACAACGTCAGTATCAATTGCTTTGGCCAATATGTCGTAATGCAGGGTAGCTTTGGTCAACCCTTCGATTGAACTGAACCATGTAGATAGCGGGAGTGACTCCGATCGTCTGGCCTCGCTGATATCTTTCATTTCGTTTAACCTTTCACTGAAATTAGTAAACGACAATCTCAATTCACGAAGACTTTTTGAACTCTTCATAAAACTTTACGACTCACTTTTCAAGTTCATTCAGTGACATAGAGACCCCGGAATGTGTTGATTTTTTAGCTGTTACACCACCAACGTTGAGTTTTACAACTGATTCGATCAAACTATTGAAACGATTTAGATTCACTACATTTTCATAAAAGGACGGTATTCTTCCCGCAGCTGGGTCAAAGGAGCTGCCAATGATAAACACTGTTTGGTGGTCCAGGTCTTGTGTAGCTAAACGAACAAAATGTTTTTCGTCGACCAGATATCCAACTTTCTGGCAAATGGTGGACACCATACGAGCCAATAAAACCTTCCGAAAATTCAGCATCAACGGATAACCCTCATCTTTGTTTGAGGTAGCATGTGTCATTCCAATCTGTACCTGACGATGGGACATAAGCTCAAAAATCAGTATCCAATACAGAAAAATTGAAGCTATTTGTACTCTTATAATTATCATGGACAATACCTTATACAGCTTATTATGGCACGAGTTATTCAGGTTCCATGAGCGGCCAACGTTGAGGGTCCACCTTATCACGGATTCTTTGAGAATGGAAAAATTCAGCGAGAATGTAAAATTTCCCATACGGTCGGCAGAAACAGACTGGACACTTGTGGGAAGGTCACTCGAAACCTGACAACATTGTATTTAATTATCAAATAGATTAGTAACCTTCATTAAACATAATAATATTAATAAAGAATAAACTACAATGACAATTTTGACAGATTAACCCTTTTGAGGAGTTCATCCGGTTTCACTAAACCTTCTACGCTTTCCAACTCAATAATGCAATCCTCAGCCCATAACCTCAACGTTTGAAGAGTTTCATGTAAAACTTTAAATTGTAAGCAACGATCTTGTACTGGATAACGAAACACAGACGACTTGTAGAATAATTGTACCATGAGTAATTCATTGGCAGGTAGACAATAATCATCAATGGCTTTTAATAAAAACCACTGCACAACTCTTTTCAGAGGATCACATTTACAATCAAAACCCGTTTCCTCAGATAATGAATCCATTTTCACGAAATTTCATTCTCTGAACAAATTTAAATCCCGGCACGTGTTACAAACGTTGTTTGTTTGCATTTCTTTCGAGTGAATCTATTGAAAGCAGATCCTGAATTTTTAGCGCGTTTTTCAATTCGAATATAACACATGACCAAGACGGTCTTGTCTTTGTGCTTTCACAGCAAAAAAAAAACAGCTAACCTGCACAGAGCAGAGGTGAGACGTGATGTCTTTATTACACCGCATTGAAACAATTCTTGAGGCTTGAATCTGAGCAAGAAATAGTCGAAAAACTGGAAAATTGATCGAATGAGAAGGATGCTATGAACCTAATTAGAAGTTGGATTGGTAGGATTCCAATTGTAATGCAAATCAGGAAATCTGACTTTGTTATTAAAAGTTGCATCCAACTCATCCAAGATTATGCAAATACGAAAATTGGTTTTGATTTTGTAATCCTAGAAAATTTTTATGTGTCTAAAATTCAAGTAAAAATCGTCTGACATGTAATGTCTTCCGTCTCACATTCAATGACAAGAACTACTGACTCGTGATCATGCTGGAATCCTTGTTTTGACCTGGTTTGAAAAAGTACCTAAATGTAAATGTTCTCGGAATGCGGGAATGGAGTGTAACTATGCCCGTTCAACACAAGATTGAAGGTGAATGCACCTAAGAATTTAAATGCCTGTGTTTGATAATGTAATGAGAGAGAAATGCATGTTAGTATATGATAGCTGTCGTTGTAGTCCAGTTCTAGGCCATTCCTTGCTTATTCATTCCCATATAGGATTGCTGTTTTTGGAAGCAAGTATGACTAGAGCTATAGCTTAGTACTCCAGTATTCGCGGTTGCGTAAACATCGTACAGATAATTAATTAAATGGTCTAACTGAAATCGCTCATTGTTAAAATATTTTCGAAGAAAATTTAAGTATTCGCAAGCCGGTGAATCTTGTTTTACTAATTAACTTTTCTGGTATACGAATGAAAAATGGTAACTGCATTTTAAAGCTTTACGCAGGTGTTCATAATTTTATCGCTTGTAATATCTGTGTTTTATACAAGGGATTTTACTGTTGTTTCTTGATTTTAAAAATTTAAAGATTCCGCTGCACCACTCTAACAGACAAGCTATGGCTTCCCTCCCTAAAAAATCAAGTAGACCATCGATTGTTAATAAGTCATTTCCTTATAACGGATCTGCCAATTGCTACAACAACAATACTAACGCACATCCGTCATATTACGAAACGAGACCTCCACCACCATGTTCTGTGGAGCGGTATCCACAACGACCCACTATTTTGTCATTGCAGTATCAGCAAGCACAACAAGATGGACCATTCCTTATACCACCTCCACCAGTATCTTCTCCCTTTTATGGAACTCGCCAACGGCAGCCATGGGATACGGGGAGCTCCATGGGAGCTCAATCGCCCTTCAACGGAAATGGTTCTTTCCGACACCATGCTCGGGTAATCCATGTTCAAAAGATCTATGTCGTTAAATGAATCCAAATAAATATTTATCGACATTTCATGTCATCAAGGAACCCGTAAACCTACCAGGTAACCAGTACCAGTCCAGCAGCACCGTGACTTTCTATTGCGAGCGTAAGCAGCCCAAGTCTAAGCGTACTTATTACCTGAAACTGCTCTTCTTTCTTGCCTTGCTGATTTCCTTTGGTTATGCTGTCCACAAATTCGGATTCTTCGGAATTGAAAACAAAATAGACTTCAGTAAAGCTGTTTTTTATTTTCGGCTTAAACTTTTGCGGGCTGAAATGAATTGCGAATTAAAAGAAAAGTTTCCTTTCAGGTGTTCATGATATTTATCACTCCGTAATTGATAAAGACTGGTCAGCTAATTTTAACGGCGATAGATTCCAGCAAGGTATTAATTTCGTTAAAGAGCAGGTATGTAAAGTTGCTACTTCTCGAGGATCATCTTCGGTATGCATGTGATAACATATTTTTTCATAATCTTTAGGTTCAGTCCATGTCAAAGATGCGTGATTCTATACCCAGTATCGAAGAGACGAAGAAGGTAATCGAAACGGTGCTGTTCTCCATGGATGATGATTTAGAGTCAACCGTAGAAATAGTTGATGCTTGATTTTTCATGCAGCGTGGAGTCATACTGGGTCTTGAATGTCAAACCCGGTTTTTACCATGTTGTTTACTTTACTGATTTCCACGGCGCTAGTCGCATCATTTTAGTTTTAGATTTAATTTACTATAATTGAATTTTAAGAGAGTCTACTATTTTGTATTATTATATGGTGAATCAATTTAAATGATTTTTTCAAAAAATATTTTGCAGAGAATGTTAGTCTGATTATTATTGTCGTTCTTCTGTAATGTTACGAATTAAAACTGTCCGATTTTTATGTTGAATAAAGTTTTGAGGTAAAATATAAATCAACATATAGACGGGCTTATCTTTGAACACGTGCAGTTCAGTAAAATATTGAAATATTTTATGTTAAACAAAACTTCCGCTGGACCACATTGAAAAGAAAATCGCAAGCATCAGAATAATGAAGCACTTATTATGACTCTTTGAAAAAGATAAGATGAAAAATGCATGATTTTGATTACTAACGAGGTATTTAATATTTCGATTCTTCAGTAGAACTAAAAAATGAGTCTTTATTGCAAATCGCCGCTATAAAAAATTTGATTCTTACAACCAGCAATGACAAAAGACGTTTTGCGTAAATACATACAATGTCCACAAATTACGATATAGATAATTGTTTAAAAACCGTCAAATTAAAATGAAAGTCTATATTTTTCATCAAATGATTAAAGGAGAAACGTAAGTTGAGTCATTAAGTGTTAAAACGATTAAATAAATAATATCATTCACATTACTGTAATATAACAATGCATTCCAGGCGTTAAAATAAATTGTAGGTGCGTAAAATAAGTAAGTGCTGACGCTGAGTACTACCAACTGAAATGACCATTAGGAGAAGGAGAAACTTAATGTAAGCGATTCGATCGTAAACGTTAATACTATTATTTGTAGTAGTTGTGATACAGAGCAGCGATATGACTATATGCAAGTGCTGAGGCTGTGAGACGGCAAAGATTTTCTTAATTTGCTGTTTTTCCCATCAGTCTTTGTAATAGGCTCGAAACTAACTTTTCTAGGATTCCCTAGCGCAACCAAGGCGGACCCCAATGATATACCTATGAATTGAAACAAGCAACCTTAATTAAACTTATTATTTTTACTTAAACTTATTCAATATATGAAAAGTTATTATTGCAGTTAATCTTTGCTTCGGAACTTACCTGATTGCCCTGACGGCGCGAATGGCTGTCCTCCATTCGGCATAGTGACCAACAGAGATAGCACAGCCGCCCGATTGCCTTGACAAGGTTCTAAGGCGATTGGGCTGGGCCATTGCTAGAGCACGTGGTAATAACAATAGGAAAATTAATCCACTTTCAGTAACTTGATTTAAGATGGTTTGTAACAAAATGATATACCTTTCGACGTTTTCTCGCAGATGGAAGCCTTGTTACTCCTTGTCGTCCCATTTCAACGTATACTTGGGCAAACGGGCGACTAGCCATTTGTTCCATTTCCACAAATAACCTCTGTGAAAAAAGAAGGTTCTCTTTGATTTGTTTGATTTTGCAATCCAGACGATAATAAAAAAATTATATGACTCAAAAACGAACTTGGCGTCGACGATACATGTCATATTTTTGTTTAAGTTTCCATACAATGGCCGCAAATAGAAGCAATAAGAGGAAACATCTGTAGAAAAGACGCAACAGATATTTTTTTACATTTAATAACACTTTTATACGGAATAGTTAAGCTAAAGCTTTTTTAAAAAATTGCTAGAATAAGAAAACTTACGAGGAAAACGTAATAAAAAAGTGTAGCAGGTCTAATTTTGGAGACTGCGAAAAAGAGATCTGAATCCACAAAGGAGGTTGAAAATCGTACACATAGACGTAAATGGTAGTGTTTTCCTGTCCTCCAAAACTGTAGTTGTTTTTGGCAAATCTATACCTGAATGTCGAGCAATTCATACCAGAATATATAACCTTCTCCTGAACCCCGCCTGAATCCAAGGTCACATAAAAAAATCAACGAATATTAAAAAGTACCTTTAAATGTTAACAGAGAATAGAATTTTGTGATTACAAACCTGTAACATAACTTATGTTCATTTTTGCGAGGATTGAGCAAGTAATCTGGAAGTCTGCATCAATATCAGGTTTTGTTGGAGAATTGCGGAAATTTATTCTGGTATAATGTCGATCTGCCTCTTTTGAAAGATTAAATGTGAACTGGTAATCGATTTGCAGATCATCTGAAAATTATTCAAAGAAAATTTGTTCTATTGTCCTATAAATTTAAATTTCAAATGAAACCATAACTACCATCCAACTTACAAAAGCAGGACCCATTAATGGGATCTCCAGCATAATTACTCTGAGTATCACAACGTCCACAATCTTCACCTGTGACACCCTTTGTTGTACAAAAACATCTACCCGTTTCCGTATGACAAGTATCCGCCTGTCCATTGCATTCGCAAGCTAAAACATTAAAATTTCATTTCAAATAAGTACCTTTAAAAAAAACCAGCTATTTTAGCCTTACGTTTGCATTGACCCCCATTTAAAGCGTTTCCGTAAAAACCAGATCCACAGCGTTCACAATGACTTCCTTCCGTATTTCCGTCACATTTCTCACACTTGTGTTTTTCGTCACAAGTACTATGACCATTACACTGGCAATCTTTTTAAAAACAAATATATTCCCCATCAATAAAGGAGTTCAATGATTGGCAAATTCTTGAAAACAAAAGTTTTCATGTTTCATCCTTCACCTGGACAGTCTGTAAAATGCCATTCAGTTGAAGGGCAAAGTGTCCAGTTGACAGTCGCGCTAGTAGTATTAACCTCCAAAGGTCCTCTACTCGAACCTTCCACGCAACGACCAAGACCTTTCCCTGAGCCATCATCACACCACCCACATGAAGGCAGCGACAAGCAAGTCTCACAGGTGGGAACTTCATCGCAAACTGAAACTTTTTTTTAATAAAATGCACAATGTCAATATTTTTTTTTTTTTAAATTCTTTGCTCATTGAAATGACTAGCTAATCTTTAAAATATTCTAGTAAGCGAATGAAATTTATACCAGAGGTAGCGATTGAATGAGGATCTTTGTTGTAGCAAACTTTCGGGTCCTCGGTCCAACTCATGCATTGCCCGAAGGGGAATGATATGACATAGGCATTCTTGTCCACACATGTATTCAAATTATTACACCATATACACCGGTTTGAGGTACAGTTTGTACAGGAAGTAAAGTCTGCACAGCTCTGCTCACATGTAACATGCTCCACATCAGTTAAGTTCCCTGAATATACCGAGGCAAGAATAAAATAATACATTTCAATGACTAACAGGACCTAATTAAAGTAACTTTAAACTAAAAAAAGCCAAAAAAGGTTAAATTCCTTATTTATATTAGAAACTCTGTTTGCAACAAAACTTACCTTTTGTGCATTTTTTACCCCATATACAGTGTGGCTCCGATAAGCACAAAGGACAGGTATGAAGAAAGGCCCCGCATTCCTTAGGACACTGTTCCGATACATTTGCCTTTTGATGTGAATCTGAACATTTTGAATACTGACATTCCTTCCCACACCAAACGCAATCATATTTGTTATGAGAACATGTAGAGCAGGATTTAAATTGCGAGCATTTCGCCTCCCCATCTGCTTTGGAATTTTGGCAAGTGTCGGAGAAAAAGCCAATAGATTTTTCTTTATCCAACTCTTTCTGCTTATCCCTTTCCTTGGAAGTTGCGTACAAATCCTCGCAGGATTTTTGTGCTTTGCTCCAGCTGCACTTGGCTCCCATACTTAAACTATTCTGACAGTCTTTCTGGTCTAGGAAGCTATTACAAGATGGGGGCTTGTATCGAATCAAGTCGCTTTGAATAATACCGTTGAAACCTCCATACAAGTAGATAGATTCGTTGTAAATCACAGAGGATAGTCCGTAGCGTGCGATATCCGCTGGTATGGGAACGGAAGGGATCATTGACGACCAAACGTCGCATCTCATGTCGTATATCAAAACTTCATCAGTAAAGCATTTCGAGCCCAAGCTGTGCGTTGTGTCGTTATGGGCGCAACCCCCGAAAACATATAATAATCCTTTGTAAATGACAGAGGTGTGTAGGGAACGACCACCAGGAGAACCTTCTAAAACTTTCCTGCGGACAGAGAGCAAAAAAGAATGTAGCTTGTTACCTTTCCAGTATCAACATAGCTGAGAAAATACATAAATAAACTATTCTCTTTCTTACCATACTCGATTTACAGGTTCGTAACTGTAAATCTTATTCGACATGCGTACTGAATCATCCTCGATTCGGATTCTATACCCTCCGTAAACATATACTTTTTGAGTGATTGGATCCCAGCTACTCGAATGTCCATAGCTTCCGCCAACTGGATAACCATGGGTCGAATGCACATTCCAGTTTCCATTACCTAATGTTTCAATAAATTTGTAAATGAATTTTTAAAGTATAGTTTAATTACTAATTTTTTAAACTGACTGAATAAAGAATACATAAAAACAAAAACCTCTTGGCAGAAACAACTTACCGAAATGAAATTCTTGAACAACGTTTACGTATCCATAGCGCGGAGAATGGCCAGATATGACAACCATTTTGCTGTGACGATTCTTTCCGCCCTTATCACTAATCACTACAGCAGAGTGTCCAGATAAATGTAAGGGGCCTGTAAAAGCAAATGATTTGGTTATATATGCGGTCCAACAAGGTTTTAAAAAGATGAAAATGCATCGCATCTTGACAGTGTTGATCTTACCACATAATTTACCCAAGCATTTTATGGCAATATTAACCGGAGTCCATGTTTTGGAACTCAAATCAAACGCCCAAACACTGTTAGATATGTGTCGATTCCCCAGCCTGCCATCATAAACCCCTCCATATAGATAAACTTTATTCTGGAAGAAATGAATAAATACTACATGATTTCGCATCTACACAGTAAAATATTCCATAGCAATACGATTTTATAATTTTAAGTACCTCAAATACAACACAAGAATGCCCATATAAGCTTGGAGGACTAGACTCGTCTTTTGGTTGGATGATTTCCCATTTGTTAGCTGAAAAGTAGAATTAAATTTTCAATCCAAAACTATTTTTGTTCAATATGAATGACAAGAGTCGTTCCACACCTTTAAAATCAAATCTTTTCAAGATTGACTCGCTGGGTTCCAAATTAAGGCGACTTCCTCCAAACACCCAAAGATAATCATTGACAAGAACGGAACAATGTGATGCACTCCCAAAAGGTACCGGCGAGTTTGGCGTGACTACTTCCCAAAACCCTTTCTTCTCAATTTGGCTGCAGTCATTTCCTGCGAAAACAAAGATTCGAGCTGCTATGACGAAAAGTAGTATGTAAAACACACGTGGCAGCAGCAGATTCACGCGAATTTTTACTTTCATTTTCATTTAAGGTTTAACTTGTTATTGTATGCACTGCTACTAAGATACTAACTGAGATTTAACGCATCACTAAATCATGTTTAATTCATACTCTCCCAGCGACATTGAAAATCCTTGGCACGCTGGTACTAACAAATTGCGCAAATGATGCTGGTAATAATATCCTAATATACATGTTAATTGTAATACACTGTTGCCTTGAACCATTTTTCTTTGGAAGCATATATAAATAGCAAGCAACGAAACCATGTATTAAAATTAGTCTTTTGATATAACAGTAGTAAAAGTTACCTCGAAATCCGTCAATGCAGTCGCATCTATGTTGTTCCATGTTACACTTGCCCTGGTTTGTGTCATTAGTGCAATTATTAGGACACTTTTGGATATCGCAAGCATGTCCCATGTAATTCGAGTTGCAGGTGCAAATGCCGTCGATACAGACGCCATTCCCAGAACATGTCAAATCCGACCGAAGACTTGGGCACGAATTCGTTCTGTGGAATAATGTTTCAATTCAAGCAAACATATTATTTCATTAGTGTTGATTGCATATAGAGATAGATAAGATGAAACTTGATAAGTTTGGTGGTTGGCTAGACAATACACAATATTCCATGCAAAAGAGCCATTTACAGCTCAGATTACGTCATCATCATCATCACAAATTGTGCTTCACAACACAACACAGCAATGAGCTATACAAAGACTTTTAGCACTGTTTTTTTTCCTCACCTGTACGTTATATTAAACCCAGTAAGATTGTAAACGACGTCGGTGTAAAAATGAAGGAAGGCGAATCCTGACTTAGCTACAACTTCAGGTAGACGAAGCACTGAATAATTTTTCTGGACTAGTAAACCACTGAAAAGATAGGCAATATAAGTAGCGGTATTAAAACTTTCGCTCCAAACAATCTATGTATCTAAAATGAAGCAATCGGACTGGCGACATATAATTTAATACCTGAAAACTCCGAGAAGAGGGGCGTGAGAATTATCTCCATCGTAAATGTACAAGTGATCCCAGCCACATTCCGTTGCAAACTCCTCAATATGTATGAAAATCGGGGATGGAGGTGTAGATGCTGACACGGGTTTTGATTCAATTAGCCAAGAGCATTTCATGTTATTAGTGTAGTTGCCTGGTGCTTCGCTAATCCAACCGCTACTGCCCTGAACCCTGTTTAGTGAGTATACGTTTTGTTTGCGTTTGAAAATCAAAATTTCTTAACAACACGTTGGCAATGACTACAAAGATAATTTTGCACTTTAATTGAACTCACCGAACTTTGCCGAAACAGTATTGGCAGCTACTCCCGTACCATCCTTTTTTGCAGTTTTTGCAAACGCCATTGACGCATTCGCCATTCAGACAGTTTGACGTAGACGCGACAACAGCGTTTCTACTGACATTACTAACGCTTGTATTACTAGTCACACTACAGTCCACACTTTCCACTACGTCGAATTCGAAAAATAACCCTATTGCTATCAAGTAATAAAGTACATTTACAAAATCCAGGTTGCATGTACCGTTTTTATTCCCCGCTGTATTCAAATTTTTATAGCACGAAACACATTTACTGACTCTATGCTTGCGACGGTATTTGGAAATAAATAAAAACAAAAACTTTTGTAGTCCAATCATGGTTGCGACTGATTGCAAATATTGACAAGCAAATTTGCAATTTACTCACATATACTATTTTGATATCAAGGTTGGGAAACCCAAAACACAAAAAGTCGCAGATTTTCCGCACATGACTGCAGCCACAACTTCCTCTTTGCAACTGTAACACGACAACATGGCATATCTTCGACAAAATAATTTTGAGATCGAAATACTATTTTTGGCCGCTGTCAACATTATCAATATCAAATGATTTGAATGGGAAAATACTTTTCCAGCACTGAAGATATGTTTACGTAGTCAAATGGTGATCATATTGCTTGAGTATTTACTTCCTCCAAAATCACTTCACTTTTGTAACTAGTGCAGTCAACTACATGCCGGGGTCGGACTTTTAGACAAAATGTTAATGGTGAATGTAGTTTTCATTCACGAGCTTTCCATTTCAAGGTTTTATTGCTTTCTTGCAGTTGCTTCAAGCGTTCAACGACATGCTTTCTCCTCGTTATTGCTGACTAGGGAGTATTAACGATGGTTGATGCAACTAATGCAACTGAAAGGTCTGCTCTTCTCCAATACTTCAATCTGGAATACAGAATAGTTAAGGTCTTTAACCGAGCATATTAAACAGACACTTTAGCATTTACGCACACTGAATTACTTATTGTTAGCCTTATCACATTAACTAGACCAATGTCAAGGAAATGCATTTTTCAAAAGTAGAGATAAGTTACCCACTCTGTTAGCTCATTAGTTTTAATGTTTTGGTCAACTCAAAGACCAACTTTTAAGAGAGGTTATCAACATTATGGTATTTGTATTGCCTTCGTACAACAAGAGCATATTTTATGAGGTTATAGCTCACACAAAAACAACAACACTGTAAGCGCGACACAGAAAGAACCTCTTCTTCTTCTTGGAAGATTTATCGCTCACTAATTTTCTCAACTAGCCATCATCATCATCACTTCCAAAAGGACCAAAAAACATGCGACATACAGGAAATTTCTTAGCAGCTCATGATTTCCTTAAATACCAGCTCTTTACGTAAAAACCTACAAAAGAAATATTGAAACGTCCAGCAAAATAGTCTGAGTCTACCACAGAACGTGCATACCAATTAGCCTATTGCAGTAGCAATCCCTATAATTTTCATTGCAGCCTAGCCTATACCTACTTCTGCAGAAAAACGGCTGAATTTACTCCCATCAGCATACAATTTACTTTTACAATATGAACGAATCCCTTTCTATCATCGAAACACATTATGCTATAATATAAATGTAGTTAAACGCAGAAAAACAAATTATACCTGTCCACAATCACAACAAATTGCCAGACTAGAATAAAAAAAGAGTGACGGGCAAAATGATTTTTAGTGAGGCGTATTGCAAAACAAAAGTATACATTCTTTGTCATATATCACCCTTCCTTACACAAAAACAACTCATCGTCTGTCAGCCAGCCAGCCCTTTAAATAAAAGTTCATGTGCTGCTGTAGAAACTTGATTTTATTTGGTAAAATAAAATTAGAGTTTCTCGTTTAACCCTGTGTATATATGCATGAATACAATGTATCCGTATTCCCGTATTCCGTATATTACTAACCCTAGCTCTCTCTCTAAGGTCTATCTGTTTTTGTCTCCTTCCATAATTCAACAAAATCGAAAAAAGACATGTACTAATGCCGTTTGTCAATTGCTATTCTAGTGAGGACTAATGAATGTATAGCTTTTCCTACCTCCACAAAACAACTGATTAAGCCACTGCATTTGGTACGTTACTGAAAGTGTCTTTTTTTCTGATGAAGAGGGAAGATATATGTAATCTGTCGATTTGAACTGTTTTCGTGAAAATATAAAAGAACAACATGAAGTGGTAATGGTATCAATCACGATATGATTTTTCCTTTGCAACATCATTTTTTGAAAGTCCTTCCTTCTGCGCGCAGAACAAGTAGAAAAAACACAGTTTACATGAAGGATTCATCATCATTCCTGTATTTTGCATTATCATCCTTTTCAATTCCTCCGAAAAATATACCGTTTTTTTCGTTCTGTGAGGTTAATCTTGCATATTACCATTACCGCAATGTGATTCTTAAATTTTGAATAAAAATGAATCGTCAGTTATAGCTGTTCATTTCTTGAAAAGCGTGCATAGCCTGATAAAGAAAAAAAGGCAGAAGGGATGGGATTTTTACCATTGTTGTTACTATTACGTTACAAGCAGTATGCAACAACAATGCCAATACTACACAAGAGAAGGTGATGCGATGCCACATTTATAATATGATTAAGAGAAATGCAAAACAGAGAACTAGGGAAAATGCACTTTTTTCTGTGCACCAATAAAGCAGCAACAGTATAATGCCGAATGCATGCAATGCGTACAGAATGCATTATAATCTAGATACGAAAAGAGTAATGCCCATATAATGTTTCAGAGAATCTCTCAAACATACAAGGATGTACAAAGTTTCAACAATAGAAAACTTTCGAACGTATAAAATGTAATAAAAAGTACTAATACAGCAGCACTTATTATTTGATTCATTCTTTGGCGGAGTAAGGATCACTCTTGTTAAGGGCTGTATCTCTATGGCACTTTGCCAAGCCACTCTTTTGCTTTACAAAAATACAAACTTCCTTATCCGTTTAATCATCTAGGGATTTTCGATATGTTTCAAACAATGTTCTTTTTGCCTTCACTTTGCTCGCCTTTACTTTGCGTATCGCATAAACGCAACCTGAACAAGAACCCGCTGCGTATATGATAATCTATGAAGTTTAGTAAATGCCAAGCGAACCGTTTTTTTGTTGTCCTTTTTATTTTTTGTTGAATTTTTTACAGCTGTGGAGGGTGAGGATGGGATTTTTAAGTATTCTAGCTGTATGAGAGCACGCACTACTGCAAATTAAATATCATTTTATGCATGTAAATTGGCGAGATTATGATGTAGGGTCGTGTAGTACAAACCGTGTGCCTGAACTTAGACCTTAGCTTGAAGTATTTGTAGTAGTAGGTATGAAAGTCATAAAAAGTGTTTAGTTTACTCCCCCACAAATGTGTTCATTTTTTATGAGNTCATAAAAAGTGTTTAGTTTACTCCCCCACAAATGTGTTCATTTTTTATGAGACACGATTGTAAATTCGCCAAAGGAATTTTGGGCAAAACCTTTTAGCTTTAGGAATAACCGCACATGAAATAGAAGTGGCATTTTAAAATGCAAACTTCGACGGCAGTGTGATGCTGAAACAGTACAAGGGATGAAGGTGCTGTGTGATGTGATTAAATCGCAATACGTGCAAAAACTCCGTTTCCTATTATACATTTTACAGCTATTTAAAGTTCTTTGTTTTTTAGTTCATATTCAGCCAGCATGCATTCCTACCAGCCATACGTACAGATTCAGCAGACTAAAATCGAATAGAATTAAATCGAGAAAAAGGTTTGTGCGAGGCCGCCTTGGTAAATGTTATTCTATGAATTTTGTTGCACAATTTCAGCATCCCAAGTACGTGTTTATGTAAAGATGAATTCATAGATACATAGTCTTGTGCAAATCATGTAAAAGTGAAAATACAAGCGGAGATTATAAAATTTTTATGCATAGTATTGGTATCTTTAGTACGCACAAAATGTACAATTTTCGTGTACGCACGTAAAACCCACGAGAAGATTTTTAAACTGACTGCGCAGATTGCTTCAACAGTCAGGCTTTGCCAGTAGATTTGGAAGATGATGAAATCACGCACATTACGACATTATTGTTAAAGATGTGCCTTTAAGGACCCCATGCAGGGAAAACGCCAGATGTTACGTTACGAAGGAAGATGTTTACATAAACTGCATGTTTTTTTTTGTTTTTTAAAAATACAAGCTAAGTTGCCTTAATACAAAACTAAAAATTTTAACAATTCATTGTGGTGGTTAGGCGATGCTTGAATCAAGTTGGCTACTGCACTCGGATTTTTCTTTAGATTTTAGATAATAACGGACCTATGTTCCCATTAAAAAAAACGTTCAGCGAAGCAGTTCAACCGAAATTTCAACTGAAATTAGACTTAAACATAAGAATTTAGCCAGCTGCAACAGTCTTCCCTAAAAATTAACTTTCACAGGCAAGAGCACTCTTGTGAAAACAAGTTATGTTGCTTGTTAGCTACTGGTTATGGCTTAATTATTTTTTTGCAATAATTGGTCTTGATTAATTGCTAACTTTATGAATGTATGTCTTCAACATTTTACATGTATTTTTCAATTTCAATTCTTGCCGTTGCACTAGTCATTTTACATGTATGTAACTTTGCAAAGTGATGCAAATGGGACCATGTCCGGCCATCAGCTATGTACCTACCTAATTGTCTCTTGTTA
>JAANSQ010001028.1:0-17226 GCA_036850885.1 Lepidocyrtinus dapeste | reverse complement strand
GCTTAAGTTCACGTAAACAAATTACATCGATTTCATAAAGTTTATAAAGAATGAAGTCAATGCAGATTTTTTTAAAATGTATGTTTGCAGCCTGGTTTAACGTTCTTTAACATAAGCGAATAGATTTAGATAGTCAGTAGGCATTCGTCTTTGTTGTTGTAGGGACTATGGTATTACATTTTGCACATTATCCTATGTTTATGTTTAGATTTATTGTTACAAATCGTGATTTAGTGGACTGTCTCGCCTCCATACACCAAAAATGGCAATGAGGAGTTTCGTGAGGTCTCGCTCTTTTCTCTACGCCTAAAAATCACTTTGGGTTTGAATCAATTTAGGTTATTGTATTAACAACGGTGTCTAATGAAATAGGCTTGAGATTACCATATGAATTTTAACTTTAAAAGATGCAATGCATGTGGTAGGTGCAATATCGTGTGAAGATGATGAACTTCCCATCCAAAAAAGTATGCGTGTCAAAAAAGCTTATTTGATATTTCTCATGTCAGCTTGCGTTTACATACTCTCAGTAAATCAAAAAGGATGGGGGTAACGTAAGAAATGTGTGAAAAAAGGGAAAAGTATGTTAACGTACTTTTAAAAAGCTTATTTGATATTTCTCATGTGAGCTTGCGTTTACATACTCTCGGTAAGTCAAAAAGGATGGGGATGTGTGTGTGTGAAATGTGTGAAAAAAGGGAAAAGTATGTTAACGTACTTTAATCTTGAGAATTTTCCAAAAACGGAAGTAATTCATGTGTCTGATGAGTCAAAATAAACGTAGTGAAAAATAATAAAGCAATTATAGTAATTTTTTACGTAAATAATCTGAAAATCTGTATGTTAGGGTACTTGACAAAATGATTAATTAGTCTAGTTCTAATTGTTTCGGACAAAATTACTTACAAATTACTTCGCACAATAAAAAATAGATATAACGAGTTGAGTGTTCCAACCAGAAACTTACCACATGCATGTGATGTAACTTACGCGGGGAATTAGTTTAAAACAATTATTTTTACTGGGTATAATGATGATTGATATCCGTAGAATATTTAATTTTTGTTCACCTTTGTTCTCTGATCAAAATCAGTGAAACTAACGGTGACTCATTAGTTTACGTAATCGCTTGAGTAATGTTGGGAGAGAGAGCATTATTTCATGCAAATTGTTTCCCTCCCCTTGTTTTGGCAAAAGTTAATTATTGTTTCCGCCTTGAAAAAGAGGGAAAATTAGAAGAAAAAACAGGGAAAAGGCATATCATATCGTCGGGCTTTTCCCACTCGTATGTCAGCCAGTCTGTTAGTAAGTCACTTTGATTTTTTGACAACTCAGGAAAAAAACTGTACAAAACAGTTTGAGCTTGATTCACCCTTCCCTCTCAATCTCAATGTGATGTTGACTAAACGCTCTGAGGGGAATTTGTTTATCCTTGCAGGTTTACAGTGTTGAGCTGTTTGACACATTTTGAAGGTACACAATTAAACGGGTATTAGTGCAAACCTAAATAGACAGATTGTTTTAAAGTGAAAATGCAGTTACTTATATGGAATTTCCCCTGTATGATTTGCCTGTTACAGTAGGTAATTTGATGCATATGAACTCATACTTCTTGAAAAAGGTCGCTTGGCATGGGAATCAGGCTGATTTTCGTTGAATCAGGAAATGGCATGTCATTAAGTTATGCAGAACTATTTATCTGCTTCCATAATTGGCAACATGCTCCTACTTAATATTACCACTAGCAAAGCTTTAAGGACTGACGTTTTGAAGAGGAGAGTAACCTGCAGAAAAAATTTTGAGTGTTGAACATATAGCAGTGAATTGAATACAAAATGTAAGAAAATGATTTATGCAATGACTCAGAACCCACCTGACATTCTAATGAAACTGCCCATATAGTACAAACTTATTAAAAACCTTGTCTGGACACCTTTTTGTTCAATGACACTAAAGCTCTTTATGAGGTAGTTTGCATGTGACGAGAAACAGTTGGATATATTTCTCCTATAATGTGATCACAATGGATCACGGATTTCATTGAATTGAATTCACAATCAATTTTAAATGAATATGATTTATATTTTAAATGAAATGCTATATTCTGAAAATATGAGGACAATGATAAACTGCAAAGCAATGATATTTTCCGTAGAAAATGAGGGAAAACCTTTCTCTTGTCTACTTTTTACTATCGGTAAATTCAGTTAGACTCATACAATAACGTTGATAAGAATGGCGAATACATCATAAATGCATAAATACATAGCGGTTTATTTTTCCCTTGATTAAAAATTCATTCTTAAAAGAAACTTTTCAGCTGGCAGATCGAAAGTTTACTCACTGTTACAGAAGCTGACATTCTCAAATAGAATTCGTTTGCATTAAATCTTCCGTTTTTGATACGTTTCTAACAAAAATGCTCCATATTGACATAAGGAAGAAAACCTGTATGAAAAATGCAGATCACTAGGTACAATACGAGAATATTCCTGAAACGGATTTTTTTTTCTTCGACGAATAGAAACTACTATAACTGATGAGAACCCTGTTTCATTTATCATCATGGGAAAAAATTTATTCATGATTGAGTGAAAGAGTAGCTTTAAGCAGGTTCACGTTTGATGTTTCGCCTTGTGTGATTGTTATGTGTGTAGAACGGTTTTCCTAAGATGGATTAAAAAACTACATTGCATAATTTTTATACACGCATGCAAATGCGTAGTTTACTAGCGTGTGTCCTATCTCTCGTCAATTTTTAAAGGAAAGACGGTGAAAAACGGTACATTTAAATTTTATTGCGTATTTGAAATTGTGGCACTTTTTTATATTGCTCATACCTATGTGCACCACGGGGTTCATCAATAGGTTTAACTGATTGGAATGAAATATGTGGGTCTTGTTAATATGAAATATTGAACCGCCTATGATCTGTAAAGGGTAGGTATTCATCAATTTATTTACATTTGTTGGTTAGATCCAACACCAGCTTCAGGGAGAAATACAGAACAATCACAAGAATCAATCGGAGAAATGAACAAAGTCATATAAAATGTGACACCCAAGGAATAAAATTATTTGATTTATCGTTATTGGAAATTTGTGATATTATATGCCTTGCCCTTGTCCCTTCCTCTCTGATCCCTCCGAACGAGTTTTTCAAGATGGGTATTCTAGATGAAGACTAGAGAACATAGCTTTTCTTTTGAATGATGATGATATTGTTGTTAAACACGAACTGAATCAAAGCGTTTCCTTGATTTATTAGAATAAAGAGGATCGATGCAATGTTTATTTCGTGTAATAATTTTTTTTCCTCCATAAAATACTACAAACGGAATGAAATAATTGTTTGTTATTGTTGTTGAACCGTAAATACAGTATTTTCTAAATCATTCGAGCTATAATCCTGAAAGCACGATTATCGGTGTTTGTGTTGCCTTTTTTACGCTTGTTTTACGCGCGTAGTACCTAAAGCTAAAGGTGCGAGATTATTATCTCTTTGTTATATATATTTCAACCTGCTAATATCTGAGCCTTATAATTAAGAATAATTTTAATTATATAAGAATTAGTCATGTTAATTACAATGCTGCTAAATGTATTCCTTTTTTATTATTTTGAGCAGCATACATTGACGGGACACAGCGGTAAAGTGTTGGCAGCAAAGTTCATGGGAGATCCAGCAAAGATCGTCAGTGGCTCTCATGATAGAACACTCAAGATCTGGGATTTGAAGTCGAGAGCATGTAAGTTGTGTAAATCGAATATGTACATTTATCATTCCTAATTCTGCTCAACTAAAGTTTACACATATCTTTCAACCTAGGAGAGTAATTAAGGAACTGAATTCCTCCAAGGAAGAATTAATCAATGCCTATTTTTGCTAATTTTTTCGCAACGAAATTCATACATATACGAAGTACATAGAATGATTAATCCTTTATTACGTAAAACACGTAGTGATGTGGTGAAGTAACGAAAAAAGTATGACGGAGGTGAGCCAAAAGCCATGATAAAAAATCAAGCAAGATAGGAATGAATTGAACAATTGTTACGTTAACCTTGCAAACATGTACAAAATATTTCTCTATTTTTTCTGGGTAGGGTAGGTATTTACATATTTTCGCCGGAGCGAAATGTCTAAACATTTTTAGCATCACTCATGCCGATCAAACCTCATTTTCTTACAGTTCCTCATTTATTGCTCTTGGCTCATTTGTATTTCATATGGGTAAAAAAACGTGCGATAAGATGTAATTGAATCTTCTCGAAACGGGATATGACCTTATCTACTACATGTTTATTCCTTCTTCCTCTCGAATTAGTTAGGTCCTCATGTCGGAAAAGAGGAAGGAAGCGATGGGTACAAGATTTGTTACAATTTGAAGCAAATTCGAAACCGCTGCTAAAATGTATGATGAGAAGCTTATGATAAGGAAGCGTTGATTTGTCTGATTTTTTTTAAATCCAATTTTTTTTATCCACACTTCCTTTCTTCCGTTGGCTGGTGTTAGCCAGTTAGCGTCCGAACGTACGGTAAAATTGCGTACGTTGCGTGTGTTCATCTGATTACAATTACGTACAAGGTTTTATTTTATATTGGTAATATAATTTTTTTTACGCTGTCGTAAAAACCTCGTTAATATTCCGTTGAACTCTTTAGGTGTCTCTACAAAGTTTGCTGGAAGTAGTTGCAACGACTTGAGTTGTATTACTGGCACATCAAGCGTCGTATCTGGACACTTTGATAAGCGCATTAGATTTTGGGATATCAGAACAGAAAGCCCTACTCAAGAAGTCTGTCTTCCGGGGAAAATTACTTCATTAGATTTATCTCGGGATCAGAATCTATTGCTAGCTTCCGTGAGGGATGACTCCATTGAAGTGCTTGACTTAAGAATGAATTCTGTGATTGGGCAGTACAGGTAAGCCATGGTACTTCCTTTTTATTTCGATGGTGGTTTCAAAGTTATGACTTCATAGTAATTTGAGATTTCATCATGACATGCCACACTAATTCAGTGTGTAGTGTAGTGGAGAAGAGATGAGGTTGTAGATAACTACCTAGACATGCATTTGCCATTGCGTATTGTTGTGAAATCTTTCTCCATTAATGGGTTTATCACATGCGTGAAATTCACATTTAACTTTAGGAGGAAACAAGAGTGCATGCATTTTGCCATGAACTTCCCTACATAGGTGTTACATTAAAAATATGCAAATACTTTTTTTTTACTTCATGTCTTAGCCCCATCATCAAAATTCCTCCCCTTTTTTTCTTGTTAATTTAATTTTATGTCGCGGTGTTTTCGATGACGGTGGTTCTGTCCATCCGTTCTATTATTTATTTCGTGTTGGACATAATTTATGGTAGCTGCAATATGAGACTTATATGCCCTATGGTGAACTACAAGTGATGTATAAAAACTTTTGCATAAAGCATTACTCATTATCATATTATGAATCCGCTTCATCATCTTCATCTCAGGATTTTATTATGATTGCTGAGCATTTTCTTGAGAAAAACGTAAAGTCTGATATTATGAATCGTATAAGCTTACATTAATTATTTATTAGCAAATGCATTCACGGAAGAACGAGGAAATGGTCGAAATTACAAGGGTTGCAATTTCCTGGTTTCTGCATAAAAATGAATATGATTATCACAGTATCATGTATACCTAGTAACCTTATATTGACCTTACAATTTTCTGCAAACTTCAACAGTAACATATCATTATTTGACAGAGTTGCTCTGTTGAAGAGATGAGGAGAGCATGCATGATTTGACTTTACTTCATAAAAATGCAAATTAAATTGCTTAACTTGGTTTTAATTATTTAATTAAGTTTGAGCATACATGAATTTTTAATGTAATATTTTATAACTGCAGTGCGGACGGTTTCAAAGTCTCGTCGGATTTCTGCCGTGCATGCTTCTCCCCGGATGGGCAGTATATTGCGTGTGGTTCAACGGAAGGCCCAATTTATGTATGGAACGTTTTGGAAAATAAGTTGGAGAATGTTCTCAAAGAGCACACGTAAGTCATCCTTTTTCCGCATTTCTTTGAAGCTTTTAGTAAGATGAGTAATATTTTATTAAACCTTTTAAGCTCATGTTACATGATTTGAATTGTACGCTATCTTCATCTAGTTTTCTCCGATGGGAACTTGAACTTCACTTGTTTGTTTTAAAGGAGTACATTTCTCGAGGATTTGCATGCAAACTCAACGACTTCCTCTTTGAATGTATTACATGAGAAAAAAAGATGAGCATTTGTTTACACACGAGTAAATTGGATCTTGATTGGGTGCTTATGGTATTCCGTAAATCCCTTTTTCATTAGACTAAATAATAGTAAGTGTAGACTACTATTGCGACCTTACAACCTATTATATTATGCTAGTCCAAATTACAATCAATGTACTAACCAGGTCAGTCATTTCAATAATATAAAGTTTTGCTAGCTTAAAATTTCAGAATTCCATAACATACATAGATCTCCCAGAACTGACGCAATTTAAATAAATGTATTGATACATGGAATTTCGCAAATACCGTTCGCAAAATATGAATTTTTGTATGTTCAGGATTTAAAATTTTTTTAATTTTATTTAGCACTTTGGCTCATTATCCGCGTTTCCTTTTTTGCCCAAATATTTACCAGACTGTGCACAAGTCATATATTTTTACATGTACACTTAATCCCTTGATTATGCTCCACTTTATTTTCTGAATAACATTTTTTCCTACTACCATAATAAGTTTTGCCTTGATTCCTGTTACATGAAAAATGAAACTCATTTTTATTGCGTAGGATAGAAAAATGGAAATTGCATTTTATTATTAATGAAAAAACCGAAAATACTATTTTGTTTATCATCCATAAATCAAAAATGAGTTCTTAAGTCAGTGTTTCGGTGCAAGATCACGTACGTGAATATTTTAGGCACGTAAATGGAAATTGTTGTGCGGAAATTTTTTCATAAATTATGCAAAAAACGGGTATAAAACTTAGATGCCCTTTTTAAATACTTTGTATAAAAATCTGGTTCGGTTCGAGTGCGTAATTGAAATTCATTCATAAGATGAAAGTAAACCTATTTTATTTAGTTTGGTGAAGCTCGATTCCCCCTTTCATACTTTTATTGCTTTTACCAAGCCAAATGATAAACAAAAACAAAGGCAGAGTCCGAGCCAATTCAAGTAACTATCTTTGAGTATTAGATGAAAATTACAAATTGATAAAAATGAGCCTCAAGCTACACATTCTGACGCGCAGGCTGATGATGAGTTGATAAAACTTTTCTAGACAAAGTCAACTCGGATTAGGAATAAATGAATGGAAATTCTTGAGTAGCTTTGTCATGGCTTAACATTAAGTACATTGCAACAAGTATTATAAAGCTATTTGTTAACGGACTAAATGGGGGTTTAAAGTGGCATATGGCTAATGTGGGTACTACACATGCGCCCTTATCACATTAGGCCATCTCAATTCAATCTCAATACCGCACACAAAAGAAATAACTCATTGATGATGTGATATGATGAAGATTGTTGTTGTTTTAGTAGCATTGTTATTATTTTCACTATCTACTGCACCAATCAGACTAACAGCGATGCACTTTTTTTCAAACTTCATTTGTCTCTCCATTGTATTTCGTTCTACTTGCAAGTCTAAACCGAGTTTGGGTATTTGCACTCGATTCATAATGGATGAACAGTTTTAATGCGTAATATAATAATAGAGCTAATTAGGAGGAAGGATATTAGGTTTAATGCAATGGAACATAAAAAACTCAAGTAGGAAAAGTAGGTATCTCATCTCTGCGGTGGTGTTTTTGCTTTCGAAATTCCTGATTTCTTTTCAAGAATTGTGTTGTAGGAAGGAAGCTTCGGTACACTTTAAATGTTTCAGATTTTTTTCTTGACCGAACATCATGTAAATGTGGGAGAAAATTAAAATGTATTGAGTGATGCTTTCTGTTATATTACCTATCTCGCTATTTGTCTCTGTTTATCAGAATTTTTCTAGATTGGTAATTTGCAATTGTCGACATAAAATGTTTTGAATCATGATGATATAAATTTTTTTATACTGATGCGATGTCTGTTGTTCTGATTTGATAATGAATGCAGGACGGCGGTCGCGGCTGTCCATTGGCATCCCAAGGGCATTTCCCTTCTCAGCGTGGATCGAATGAAGAGGACTGTGATTTGGACGCCTTGATTTCACAAAATTATTCCCAGTGGCTTGATTTCAGGGGGAAAATGGAACGACTGAAAATAGGCGACTGATCAAGATTGAATGTAGGAAGATAAAAATTATGAACTAAATTGCGAAAAAGCGTTTCTTTCACGTTGTCTGAACAAATCACCACAGCATGAATTAAATTTTGACAATTTTGTGATCAGTGACTTGCCATCTTATAGAATAGACAGGCCCTCAAACCCTACATTTTATATTACTTTTAGGCGAGGAGGAGAAGGGGACAAAGGAAGAATTATTGAATTCCGATACCCCATTAAGATAAAATTTTAATTTGGTTAAATAAATATTTCAGAACTAAGATGAAGGAATAAATGGCCAAATTAAAATTTTTGTTTGGAGAAATGAGTTAAAATTCTGCCAAAATGTTTTCAATCGGCTGAAGTACTTTGTTTTTTTACACTGGGTCTAGGAACGTTGTCAGATATATATAGCAAGTAAAAATACTCTCCTGTTGTCCTTTTAGTGTAAGTAACTCTAGAACTTGTTTGTGACAATTTTACATGGCTTAACCTACAATTGCACTGTAATGTAGAATCTTAATCTTACATTTAGTAGCTTTATCTCAATAATTTATCCCTGATTATTCGTTTGCATACTCATACTCATGGACATTATTATTATTAACATAACGGATGATGGACTATGTTTACATTGTAACGAGTAGATAAGATTCTTGTTGTTGTAAAACTTTTGTGGAATTAATATATTAAATTAGTAAAACATTAAATAAAGAATGCATTTATATGAGCTTGCAAGTGTCACTATCGATAGCGATCGTATAGTTAAAAATATTTTCTAGATGATAATTTGTTTTTTAGATGCCATAACCAACATTTAAAGGATGATACTACCCATTTCTCTGGTATGACCTACTGCTAAAACATGTCCAGTCTACATTCAACCCATGATAAGGATATCTTTATTCAATCAAGAAATGAATGAAAAATATAAGCCTACTATACTCTAGTATTGCAAAACATGCATATTTCATAGTTTGGCTTTGTCCAAAGTTCATGTCGTAACCTCTCCTCTCCATACGAATGAGAAAAGACAAGGTCATTGCTATAAGGAATGACTCAATACGAAATACTGATATGAGAGGATGATTAGCTCATACTGAATTTAAAATGTTTATGTACCCAACAAATAAGTCAAGACTGACGTACGTCTCCACAAACTATTAAACACTTGGCAATAAGTTTTAAAGAGAATAAATATATTAAATAATTAATTGAACAAATATCAATCAAGGTTGCTGGCAAATGGTGCGTGTGCATTACATTATGTATTTGCAAAAATGATACAGCGAATTCGAAAATTCAGAGGTGGGTTTAGAAGAATAGCAAATTTTATTGTAGGCCTCTGTCAAAGAGTCGAAATGTTTTTGAGGTACATAGTTTAGTTGTTTTCTTAAACAAATGAAATGCTTTGAAACATTTTGAGTAGTAAATGGTTTGATATATAAATCTGATAATCTGAATTAACTGTAACTTCAATGAGCTATTTAAAGTCAAAAAAAGGTTTTGCGAAATCTACTTGGGAGACATTTTGTTCGATGATGGAAGTAGAGACTTGATTTGCTTCTGCTGGTGATACCATTAACACTAATTAAAATGACTTGGCCTTTTAAAACTTGATTTGCGAAATTGAAAATAATCGTAAATTAGAAAACTTTTTATACACCTCGAGTCCTCACTCCTTCATAAAAAATCTAATATTATTAAGAACAAGCAGTAGAGTCGTAAAACACCAGCTTTTATGCTTTGTTGCCACTAAAGTCCGGAATAGTAGCTGGATGATAAGACAAGCATGAATAATGTTTACATTCGAAATCTTAGAAACGATGGACAGAGGCGTTTATTTTTCTTCACATAGGTTGCGACAAATATTAAAATTTCTCCTCTTCTAAACCATGCTTAAAAGCATAAAGGATCGGGATGTTGTCTCCATCGACGTCCTTATATTCGATCATGACAACCATACCGTCAGGGTCCATTGATTCGCCTACGAAAGAAGGGCTCATTAAATAACATTATTTTTTCACATTCCATTAGCTCTGAATTGAGCTCAAGAAAAAGCTTACCAGTGAAGAGTTGAAGAT
The DNA here is from genome assembly GCA_036850885.1 of Lepidocyrtinus dapeste. Taxonomy (NCBI): domain Eukaryota; kingdom Metazoa; phylum Arthropoda; class Collembola; order Entomobryomorpha; family Entomobryidae; genus Lepidocyrtinus; species Lepidocyrtinus dapeste. The sequence goes on along the minus strand of JAANSQ010001028.1, from coordinate 6,847 downwards.
CTTTAAATCTGGTCAAGAGGTCCTTCATCACTTTATTAATGTTGGTTTTAAAAACATCAACTTGGTCAGGGCTCTTCTCTTGTAGTCTTTCTACAACCTTCTTCATGTAGTCCTTGAGGTATGCCATAAAGCCCTTCTTATCAAATGCGAAGGTTTCTTGGAGACGGTGGTTGAGAACGATGTCTACTCCGGATTCGACACCTTCTTCAGTTCCTTCATCGGCTTCCTCAGCAGATGGGTTGGCACCGGCCAGCTGGATCTCTCCAGCTTTTCTTGTCACCAACTGAAGCCAAAGATCAACACACATATTAGTAATTTGCTTATAGTTGTTCATATATGTCTATGAATTTCGAAAGTACCTTGCCATACACCTCGTACATGACCTCATCGACCAACTTGATCTTGTAGGTGTCGGAGAACATTTCGTCCCCTGTAAAAAAAAAATCAAATTCCAATAATTAAAATATCATTATTCATAGGTATTCTACTGCTAACATGATATGACTCCGTTGTTTACTCAATTATTTTGTTGAAAATCAAGAACACAATAGAGTTGAACAATAGAAAAACTTTCGAATCCATTCTGTACATTATTATTATCAAACTACATCAACTCGTTCCAAATGGACTATTTTCCAAGAATTCTTGTGACGCATTCAACTGCATTCAATTGAGTCATCAAATTCGTGCAACAGTAGAAGCATTGCATGAAGGAAACCATACATTTCCCTCGCCCAAGCCCAGTACATTCATACAGCTACTTAATGCACAAATATTCTTTAATGGATCACTTTTGAAAGTCAATTTAAACAACTTTAACGAACATACCAGCGGTAAAGTTTTACACTAGCTTAAAGATAAGATTTGAAAATATAGCTTACCGGTAATAAAGTCCTTGTAGATCTTCATTTTGATGGATTTTGGAAATTAAAATTTTCTGGGATGACAAAAACACGTCCGTAACTTTCGGCTGCCACGATGAAAAGGAAGGAGAAATGCACGGAGATTTTCCAATCTCGTCACCAGAGCACTCCTTGCCATAGAGCTAACCAGCTTGAGTTTACTCAACTATATAAAGTATCTTACTAGTAAATACCTCGTTCCATCTACATCTTGTATTTGTCTGTATGGTATAGCCGATACTTAAAGGGCAAAAGTCAAGTAAATAATAATTCAATTGGAATAAATAATAGATGCCATGAATGGTATTATTTGCAGATTGCATGTTAGGAAACTTGTTGAAAATGTTTAGGAAAGTGATTATAAATTGCGAAAATTTAATAGTAATAAATAAGAATTCGACTCCCTAATTCTCTACTAGTGCAATTCTTTAGAAACTGAATTTTTAGAATTTATTTACTTATTTTTTTTTAGGAATTATGAAGTTACATAATCACTAACTGTTGGCCGATATTTGTATCGGTATTTAAGCATAGTGAGTTGGTAAGGTTTCATAACCTTGTTAATTACACGCCGGCAAAAAAAAATTGTCTGTCAAACATTCTTGTATTTCTCCCCGCATGGTATAGATGGCATACAAGGTTAAAATGCAACAGTTGAGGCTAAAAACCATAGATAGGTATAGCACACACACAGACAGAGAGACACGATATGACGATATAACACCAAATGCGTTTTGTGTTATCGGTCGTTCGTTGTTGTTGTTTTGGTCTGGCTGGTACTTACTTTGCATAAAATTCAAGAAATAGATGAAACGGATGTTGACTTCGAGCACGTTCACGTTACATTTGTTTACAGCAGCAGTGTCAGTAGTAACTACTTGACAAGTCACAGCTGAGTCGGTTAATTGGTTTATTGTAAGCGTTAATTTTAATTAACAACGCAACCATTGCACAAACTTTAGTCATTCGGTTATTTCGTGTGTTTTACAAAGTGTGTCAAGAACAAGAACGCCACTCTTCTATTTTGATAAATCATTCATGGGATGTCATATCTTTAAACGTTAACAGTAAGTTAAAGAAAGCTATTCAAGTTGACTGATCTGGTGTACCAACGCCTTATATCTAATTCGTGGATAAAATGGATAGCATTGAAGGTCAGGTTAAATGTCGATGTATGAGTTTAAGCTTAAGAAGATCTTTGACGTAATGAGCATAGCATAATTAGCATGTTAATTCCACTTGAGTTTTTTAATTAGTGATTTTTCATTTGCCTTGATTGTATCGCATGATCTAAAGGGCCCAAACTGGTTTTACTTTAATGTTGTAAATTCTTTATATTTTATTCGTGTACGTAAAAGTAAAGGTAAACTGTAATTTCAAAAATTTAAAGAACCATATCTTTTATTTAGAGAGAAAAGATAATGCTCAAAGAGTGAGCTTGTGGCTTCAATACTCAAAACCTACTTACTCGGATGTATTCACAAATTAAGTTAATTAACAAATTAATAATGTTCGGTCAGATAAGTAGTATTTACTTACTCATTCATGGTGTATCTTATCCACATTTAAAGAAAATAAAATTGATTTTAGGTTTGAGTTATGATTATGAATAATCTTGTTGGATTAGTTTAGTAATGAATGTCTTGCGAATTCGCTTCTTAAACGCTTTATTTTATACACTTTCAGAGGTCTAAAGTCCGCCTTGATAAATTCTCCAGAATATGAACATCAAGCCAGCAGCTTTCCCTTTCGCCAATCTGCCATTGCCTGTTTAAGAAAAACTTAACTGGGGTTGTGGTTTTTATCCAATCTTCCTACCTACAGCAGAAGAAGGAGGGCGTTTGCGTTGGATTAAATTTGTGGATCTTGTTTCACTGATAACGTAAGGGAACGCAAAAGCGTATTTTCAAACATTTCGGAAAGTGACAGTTATTTTGGCAGAATGCCATATGCCGTAGTAATTTGGAAGCGCGGCACGAATACAGTAGACATCGCCGGTCTTAAACCGGATGACCTGGAATATTTAGAGAAAATACCGTGCCTTTCATCTCGCCTTGATGTAGATTCGGAAGGTTAGTTTTATCTAATGATCAACACTTGCGATGATCGAATTTGTTGTGGAACATTTGTATCAATTTAAAAAAATTATATGTAATTCTACCTTTTATAAACAGGCTTCATGAGATTTGGACCTCCCCCAAACACAAAACATTTCAGTGTGAAGCCAGCAGTAGTGTTAACAGGTCTAGAAGTACTCGGTTTTAAAGTTGTTACTACAACTGCAACCCACACCACCCTATCACATAACAATAAACCTATTCCGACGACTGAATATTCGTGGACATTACGCAGAGAGTTTAGTGAGCCAGAACCTCAGGAATAAAGTTTCAGTGCTGTCCTTCCATCGTTTTGAGATAGGATTTCAATTCGATATATTTCCTTCCAAAGATAAACTTTCTGTAACCTTTTTTTCTTCCAATGAATTCCTAATAATTTCGTTTGAGTGTAATTGATACATGATAGGAGATTTAGGAACAGGGGTGATTTGCAACGTAATCTAAAAAGAATTACTATATGTATTTTAACTGCAATCATGTACAAAGTCATGAGACACTAGTTCATTTATTTTAAAGTATCAAGTTACCGTTCAATTACCGTAATTTGAAAATGCCAATACATTTTACAAAATACAACATAAAGAATTTTAAGTGTGAGTAGCAGGATGGATAAAGGATGAATCATAGATTTAATGTTTATATTAAAAAAGCTAACAAGTTTTCTCATTTTTGCACAAAAGACCAGACCAAAGTAAAGTTTTGCTTTCACAGCAGTTTTGTAGTTTATTAATTCTGCCTAGGGAATTGATGGAATAGAATATCTTCAATAGTCAAAAGTTAAGTTTATTTATTTTTAGTAGGAGCTATACCTACTCAAGAAAATGGCAGGTAGAAAGCACGATGAGGATTGCAGTTGTTGCATATCCTCCGCCGCAAATCCCAGTGTTCAGCAGTCACTAGATGAAATCGATTTCGAACGAAGTATTTGGCAAGCAGCTATAGACAATGATGTAACAAAAATTGAAAAGTTTTCTCAGGCTCGAAATTTTAATCCAAATGTTACGGATAACTATGGGTAAGCTATATAAAATTATGTAATGGTTCTAAACATGTAATTCTAACGTTTTGGGATTGTATTATGCATACTACCGATTATATTTTCCGAAAGATATACTGCCCTTCACTATGCAGCCAGAAACGGATGCCTGGCGGCCGCCAAATGTTTGATAAAATATGGAGCAGAGTGTAATAAACAGACTGGGAGCCTCCAAGCAACGCCACTTCACCGAGCAGTAACTGCGAAAAAACTCGAAATGGTACAGTTCCTAGTAGATGCTGGAGCAGATTCTACTATAAAAGATGTGGATGGATTGACGCCATTCGACCGGGCGTTGAAGGAAGGAAACCAACAAATTTTGAACATTTTGAGAAAGTGTCTTTGAGAGTATGAATCTCGTTATGCTTATCAATGCAATCACGCAACTTGATGACAAATTAAAAGTGTTACAGTGAACAAATGCGCACCAATTTTAATTTATTTGCCTAATAAATACAAACGGTTTATTAATTAAGTTTTGCTTATATCAATAATGCGTATGAATTTTGGTGAAATAATTGTTTATGCTCTGTGAAAACTACTTTAAATGATAAGGAACGTAGTACCAAATTAGTGTTCTTCAATTGCAATTATTTTAATATTTAGCTGAAACGGAAAAATAATTTTCTTCAATATGTACCCAAGTTATGTAAATATAAATTGTGACCAGTAGCCAAAAATAAAATGAGAGTCAACGCACAAATACCTTTAAGACAATGAAAATATTTATTCAGTTCATTTTCATATCAACAAGTGTGATCACATTTGGAATGCAATGTTGCTCCCAAGAATTTATTTGGCATTTTCATATTTTAAAATATTGTGTACGTCATGATATGATATGAATTTTGGTCCATGATATGATTTAATCATACTTATTTGCGTAAATAAATTATGGAACAAATTAGGGAGATTTTCGTTGAAATGAAAGCACCAACCAGTTCAATGGATAATATTGTATGGATTTAGATCAATAGGCTTTTGGACGGGAAGCTGCGACGTAAACAATGAAGAACACAATCACTGCCGCAACGGCTAAAGCTGGTATTGCAATTTTCATAATGTTCTCCTTGTTCTCTCTAAACTCCTTCTTTCTCTCACGTTTCTGGGCTGGACTTTCTTTAACTTTTCCTTTCAATTGACGCATCTTTACTATTGGTTATCTACAACGTAAGGAAAAGTAATTAATGTAAAAATCAATTTTAAATCCTGCCGGTAAAAGTTGGTAAAACTTTATTCATTTAGCGTTTTTAATTTAAAGTCTGGAAGATGTATTAAACGGAATCCACTACGATTTTTATTTATTATGGCTGCCTTTTACGATCAATACAATCAATCAATGAATATATTTTGGAAGATTGACTTGGATCACTTTTATTTATATCTTATTTGTTAGAAATATCGACTACTATCATATAACAACATAATCTGCAATTGTAATAATACACAAAACTTGAACTCAGTAACGATAAAAATTAGCAATATTTTATACAAACCCAGTGTTATTCCGAAATATCCTGTTCCCAAATATTTCTTCCCTTGCCTCAATAATTAAGACTTTTAGTTTTAGCAAACGTAAGAAAAACTTCTTTCACCGTAATGCAATTGACATAAGTGTAAGTAGAGTATATCTGTATTACCTACTTCGTTGCTTGTCTACACATCTCCACACAAAAACAAATCTATTCTTATATTTAGCTGCTGATGCTGATGGCTGGAGGAAAAAGAAGACCCGCAGCTTTGGCTTTTGAGTTCCACGTAAGTATCTAAATTTTTATATTTGGTCATCCAAGCCGGTTTTTTATTTCTTGCATGCAAATTCCTTGTCAGTTGAACAATGAAATTGAGACCCAATAAGAGAAAAAATATGCGTCGAAGCAATAGTAGCAAAGACGTGGACGTGATTACGAATAAAATGCTATAATTTATTTCAGTCATGCATAATAAAGAAAACATCTTGAGTTTAGTTTATGAATGTAAAAATCTCAATTATTGAAAAATTTGATTGAATAAAGTGATTCGTCTGTTTTATTTTAATTTTCTACTTATTCTACTATATATGTATGATTAAAATAATTGGAAAGCAGCCTAGTAAATTCATGACTCCTTGCGTACTTAAATGCATTAGGGGTAAGTGTGGAATGTTAGAAACGAACATTCTCCAAAACGTGATTAATAAATCTCAAAACCATGTATTATTATGGCAAAATGACTTGTTTTTTTCAGTTCTGCTTCAACACAATACTGGAAATATTAGAGATGTGATGGCAATGGAAATTACTCCCGGGTTGGAGAAAAACAAAAGATGTCCCTTCTTCCCTTCGATTTTCCATATTCATGAGGTCAAAAGGACTAGTAACTGAATTTAGTAACAATATCATCATAAAATCCAGGCCCCATTTGTTAGTAAAGACGCTAAACAGGTATTGTTTGTCATAAGTAAATATGCACAGTCAAAATTTTGGCATTTTTTTGCAACCTTGCAAGCTACATGAGGCACTCATGGATTTGCTAAAATCAGGAATATTTTCAAACAATGTTTCATACCACATCCAAATGTATGCATTTCTAGACTTAGACTCATGTCTTTTTTAAATAGCGTTCTGAATAATTATAGCAGCAAGGATTTGTATTTGTAAGGATTTTCAACGATTCGTTAGAAGTAAGGAATTTAATTAGTAACTTTTTCTTTCATCGCTTTGCTTCGGCTAGTTTTTAGAATTTACTTTCGAGGCTTCGTTTGGATGCGCCTATTGGCGTTTATTACATAGCTGAGCATTGCGAAGCTAGGT
>JAANSQ010001027.1:1028-17228 GCA_036850885.1 Lepidocyrtinus dapeste | reverse complement strand
CCTTGCAATATGGCGCTGTCGTCTTTTTCCGTAATTTAATCTAACCCTTTGATTCAGTTTTTATGTAACCCTTTCAAATCTTTATGAAGCTACGTCTCTATCTGCTGTAAAGCATTTATGCTGCTATGCATTTTTGCTATTGCATAGCATCCAACCATTGCATTAGCATTACACGCGTCATCCAGAAATACTACAAGTAAGGATTCACAAAGAACCATCGAGTGTACTAACACTTTGTTCAGACGTAAAAAGTGGGACGAAAACTTTGCCTTTTTTCAAGTTTACTCTTTACCTTAGTTCCTATTGAACTTCTTCAATCCCAGTTTAGTTTCTATTTCCTCATGTGTTAGTCGGATGAAATTAAACTAAACTTTTAAGAAATTTTAACGGTTTTTTCGTAATTATCTTCGCAATTAATAATTCTCAACTACTTTTTACGTGTTGGATTCAGTTTTTGCGTAAAAATCAAGGTAAAAAACATGAAATGACAATGTCGCTCAATCAGGGCTTTAAGTCTCTCTGCCAACTTGACATTTTACATATTCTTTGTAAGTAGAGTAGGTAACCTTGAAGTTAATAAGTCAAAATTTCTTTTTAAATCTTTATATTTAGAAATTTATCTGTTATAATGGATCCCATTCAAGCTCAAAAATTGAATGACCAACTTTATCAGTCGACATCCTTTGTCGCCGATAAAAATGAAAATTTCGTTCGTATGTGGGGCATGTTGGACTTTGATAAATTCATCGAAAATCCAATTAGTGTGTTGAGAGAACTGTTTGGTAAGTGAAACTAGAAGTTAAATAATTGAATGTAACCATAATTCCATAAGATTACATTTCTATTAATACTTTGCAAAATTTTCTATTATATTTAATGGTTCTAATTTTTATTTCATTCATTTTTCATTCAGATAGGAGATTAGAAGTGATCTTGCCGTTCACCACAGTCCAACCGTTCGATACCATACGCAACATAACATATAACCTGCTCATGTTGAGTTGCTCTGTACTGTCCAGTATAAACAGGCATGGGCAAGTACTGGAGTTTGCAAGTATTAAGTACAAACACAAGTATTTCGAATAGCGCGTAAGCACTACTTGTACTTAAGTACATATTTGGAAAATGAATACAAGTACAAATACTCAAGTAAATACTTAAGTACAATCTTTGAGTTAAGGTACTTTTAAATCTTTTTCATTAAAGCTTGTTAATACCAGCAGTAAGATAATTAGAGCTAGCAATTCAAATTCATGAATCAAAGATAACGTCGTTTTGTTGAATACTAAAATCAATTTCCCGACTCCACCTTCGTCTCGACAGAAAATAATAAGCATCCTAAATCCGGATTAAGACCAATTGTTCGGCAAAGTCAGTTGAAATCCAGAGTTAACTGTTCAGACTTTTAAATTGACTTGATTAAAACTACTGTCATGTCTGTTCGTGGATAAGGAATGAGTTCCATTCAGACACAATTCACCAGGAGCCTTAAGCCTCATCTTCACTTGTGCTGAAGCATGATTTTTAAATGACAAAGAAGCTTGCTTAAACGCTAAGTGTAGATGGGGCTTTAGTCATTTGTCCATCGCGTGTGTAAACCGTTATTTCAGGACTTTTTCCCTTGTTACCGGGGCTGAGTCAGTTAAAAACTTAAGTAGCTAAGTACAGGGTAACCATTAAGTAAGTATTTTACTTAAGTATTTTTCGAGGTTCAGTAGTTAAATACAAGTATTAGGTACAAAAATGTACTTAAGTATTTACTTAAGTTTAAGTACAGTATTACTTGCCCATGCTTGAGTATAAACAAGTGATGATGATGACGAAGTTGGTAATGAAGATGATGGTTTATGCCAGGCAGTATGCAGCAACTCAACATGAGTAGGTTGCATGTTATGTTGCGAATGGTTTAAAACGGCTCATGACTTTCAGAATCAACGCTTGGAACGAGACCATAATGTCAGTTTTACATTATAAGTACTTGGACCGAAGACTCTTAGCTCAACGTGTTCACAAGGTTTACCAAATCGCTAACGATTTTATGTTCTCTCAAAAATTGGCTAGATTGAAGGTGTAATTTTCTAACTAGCTCTTTTATTGTTTAAGATTCCGCACTTAAATGATTCCGAAGTTACTCAGTGCACGAATGGCGGTGTCGTTGTTTTTCGATGTATGGTGCAGGATGTAATAGGATCTGAGGTGGGGCTCTCCCACGTTTTAGAACCCGATCCTCAAGCTGGCGTATCTAAGCCGCAAACTATGCTCTTACAGGAGACCGTAGCATACGGGATTCCTTCTCCAGACGTGAGTTGTATGAATGGAAAATAACTAAAGTTATATAACAAAAAAAGTCTTAAAACCAAATTGACTTAAAGTTTTAAAAAAATTGGAAATCAATGAAAGAGTTGACATGTTGACGTTCTAATTAGTTACGTCAGCCATTTTATTAGCACAACATATCATTGCACATTCAAAGTTTTGCAATTTTATTCCTATTTGCGTTATTCATAAACATACAAATTGTAAATCTATTGATTGTTAGCTATGACTGAGTACTTTCAAACTGTGCAATTAATGGATATCAAAGTTCTTGAAAGTACTGAATTATGACAGCTCGTTTAAATATTAAAATGCCTTCATTAATGTGAATGTTTCCATGAGTATGAATAATCATAGGCTAAAGCTTAAAACCTTTTCAGCCAAACTGCTTTTTCGCTATATGACGTATTAACTTTTTTCATTTAAAGACTTTATTGTTATGTAAATTTTTAGTCAGAAGACTTTTTCGTTAAAAGCTGTTATTGTTTCATATAGCTTTAGTTATTTTGCATTTATAAATCTCATTATTATAATAGAACTACGTACCAACCTCAACCTCTGAACTCGGTTGAATATTGTAACATTGTGTGAGAATGAAACCTGGTTTATATTTTTTAAATCCCTAATCAGGCTGACATTGGGCGACCTCGCTATGACCTTCTGGACAGGGAGGTGAGGATGGGGATATCACCACCAGGGGAACAACCATGGGTAACCCCAAAAGAAGACACCGACGTGGATATGGAGGTTAGAAGCGGTTCATTTTTGAAGATTACTTTTGAAAATTAGTGTCCGATTGGGTTTGTTTGTATTGTTTTGGTGTCCATACGTTTCATACAGGAGGATGATGGATCTCAAGATATCGATGCTGGAATTGGAGGTAAAAGACAACGACGCAGTGTTGCCGAAGGAGGACAAAATGAAGATGCGCTTGTTATCCCGGACTATGTTGAATCGGCGCCGTGGTTATTTCTCAATCAAATGAACGGCACCAAGCCCGTCGCCTGTTACCTAAAAGTAAATTCAAAACTACCATCGGTTTTTCTTTGATATTGTGTTAATGATCCTGCGATTAACTGTTTAAAACTTCCTTACAGTTTTATCCTTATACGGAGGATTTACCAAGGCAAAATGAGGTAGTGGAGGTTGTTGGATTGATTTATAAAAGGGATGTTAATGATAACGAGTTGATGGATGAGGTTAGTAAATTCCACTTCCATTGTAAATATTTCATGCATTTTATTCAATGAGGTTTCTTAATATGTTAATGTTTTAGAACGCTGGAGCTCAGACATACAATACCCGGAATTTCCCAGTCATCCATGTATTTTCAGTAGTAAAATTGAGAAATGGAGATCCAAGACTCCCCGAGGTGCTAGGTAAAATGGCTCCACTCTTTGACTACCGGATCATACAGACTAATGACTGCGCGAACTCGCTCCGTGAGCTAATTGCAACTTGCCTTGGTGGTGACCGTTACGCCGCAGTTTACGTAATGCTTGCTCTTATATCCCGCTTGTAAGTGTCCAAGTTAATAGAATGATTTATGCAATCCTTGTCTTACGATCTAACTATGAGTTGTGTTTTAGTTAACTGGATTTATTAATATTTTGATAGAATCAAACGAGACATGTTGGGTCCCGGGAATATCCACCTTGGCAAATTAGTGGTGAATATTTGCGCCGTTGATGTAGCCTCGGATGTACCTCAGCTCCTGAAACAAGCTTTGGAAAGTCTAATTCCAAGATCGTGGTGCCTAAACTTGACCGTTGACGCTTTAAATACGTCAAAATTCACTCCAGAGTATGTATTTATCAACTTTACAAAATTATTTTTTTGCGGAGTTTGATAAATAAAAGTGTAAATTTCTTACCAATCAGGAAAAATCTGGACACGGATATACTGCTCCCTGGCCTCCTGCAACTAGCCAGTGGTACTGGAGTTCTTATCAACGAAACACAATTAAACCAAGGACAATTGTCCGAGCTTGGCACCCAGAACGTGCAGAGTTTAAAGACTTTGTTGAGTGAGCAAACGGTGGGGTATAATTGCGTTTATCAACACCCCTTAATTCCTACTGAATGTCAGGCTGTGGTCCTGTCTTCATCTCCGAGCATTTTACCGGTACGAATATCGCTATTTAATTTTGTGTTACGCTAGCAGGTTAAATATTCATGATGGTTTCTTTCTGATTAATTCTCATTTGCAGTGCGATGTCCAGATTAAGGTTAATCCGGAAATTAGGTCCTTGACAGATCAGAGAAGTTTAAAAGTTCAGGAAATTATAAATGAAAAGAAAGAATACCTACAAAGGTATTTAAGCTTTCTTCGAGGAATTTCTCTCGATACCTTTACTCTGGTCGAGGAAGATTCCGTGAGTTTTTATAAGAACTAAACATAACTTTGAAATTCTACTTACCTAAAATTGCTTCTAAAGGTCAGACTTGTTTGACTTACAGTTGGCAGAGGACATGAACATTTTTTTCAGTGCCAGAAACGCGCCAAACGCATTCAATTCCAGGATGAGTCCGGAGGAATTTTCTACGTTTTTAACGTGCTGCCGGTAAACTTTACAATATTCTAAATTATTTGGCCTCAATTGGTTATTTTTTATTTTGTAAATCCTGATTAATTCTACTTCCCACTTTGTAAATTAGTCTGTGGTGCCTCCTCAACGGACAGTTTTCCATTACCAGGGATGGCTTCACGTTTATGATGGAGTTGGAGCGAATTAGGGATAGTCGCTTGGCTGCGGTTGATGCTGAGATGTAGGAGAGTTTCCAGTACGAATTTCTACAAAGATTCAGAAGTATTCTATGCACCTTATCCCTTATCTTGATTGCCTTATGTTCCTGTTAAGTACAGAATTTTGTAACTAATTTTATTTCAATGTGTTCTTATTAAACTTTGTATGAATAAAACTGAAACGGAAATAAAAAAATCAAAAGTAAAGTTCATTTTACATTTTAACTTGCATTACTTCGAGTTGCAGATTCAAATTACTTGATTCGCTTTGTAAAACATTTATAATGGTACAATTTCTGATGTACTTAAAATTATAATTGCATAAAATTAATTTCGTTTTGGATACTGCAGTCATAACTAAATTAGTGTCTTTTTCATACGGCCATCGTGTTCTAATCAAGTCATTTGCTTAACGGTCAAAATGTAATCTTTCCTTAAAATAAAATGATTTTCTGAACTTTATACAAAAATCATTGCATTACTTTGGTTTAGCGTAGTGTTCAGCTTGGGGTTTTGTGAGAATAGCATTATAAAAACTTAACAAAATCATCTCTAGTCTCTACTGATTTCATTCTGTCTCAATAAATGTTTCGGGGGTAAATGATATGAAGTTCGTGTGCTCAAGGTATCGTATCATATCGTTTTCATATTTTCGCAAGAGCAATTTCCCCTTCAAGTCATTTTTTCGGGTTTTGAGCAACCTTCAAAAAACATTATATGGAGTGTAATGCATTTTATTTAAAGATTTTAATTCGAGATTTCATCATAGAAACAATGCTAAAGTGTTTTTGTAACTTGAAGCTCATTTTAAAGCCTGCCACATCCCGCACAGCAAACTCAAGGCAGTTCAACAAATCAAAATGCCAGAATTTATCTGCAAGCCAACTCTGAGTTATAATCGCAAGCATACTCTTTGTTAATAGATTTACATAGATCCTTTCCTCATCTTTAGTCGCATATTTTGGTTTATTTAGCGAAAAGTAATCTGCTGGGTTGGGTGATTTACATATTGACCCGAAGCAGACATAAATTAAATGTGAGTAATTACCTATCACCCTGAGCATTGATCGACACTGGCCATTTGATCTGGCTATTAAATCAGTCAACCCTTCTACTTATCCTGGTTCATGACTTTAGAGCATTTACAGATCTCCAGAGGGCTGGTAAAAAAAACACGGAAACATTGTCCCTAGTCTCCGTCGTATTAGCCAAGTTACGCATCAGATAACAAGTATACTTTAAAAATAGCTTAAAGTTCAATCAAGATTCGATTCGAGATACCTAAAAACTTCACTCCTGGTAAAAAATAACATGAAACTTTTTCCCTCCAAACTTTTTTATCATTCGATAAAACAGCATATCAAAACTCTCCAATTTTTTTTTTGTATTTGCTCGGCATACTGAAAACATTCTTTTTTTCACCTCGAGCCATGTTTGTAAGTTTTCTTGCAAAGTTTCCTTCAGTTTCATTGTCCCACTGGAGTTACGTCGAAAACTCGAAAGCTCAGTACATGTGTTTGGACCTACAGCGAAAAAAAAATCTTTCTCTGTCAGCTTCTTCATGTCTACTATTTTCTAACCCAGCCCAGAAGAGAGTAAGAAAAAAAAGTTATTTTGTAGCTCGAACAGGAGCTTTACCTTTCCGCTTCACTTTACTTTTTTTCAGTACTTTGTTCTCCCTATTGGGACAAAAAGAATATTGTATCTGTAAAACAACGAGTTTTTACTGCCCGTAGAGACACTTTACTGCACTATTTCTTGATTAGTAACTAATCTCCTTTCTTTTTCGTCCGAGCAGCTAAATTTTCGGTAAAGTAGATTAGACAGTGTGTAACCCCCTCCTTCGTTTATGTAATGCTTCAAGGTCAATCTTTTTTTCCTAGAAATGGCTAGTATTCTAGAGTAATTTCAAATTAGAAATGTTTTCCCTTCTTTTTCCGTCTCCCATTCTCAGAAAGTCTGTGGCAAAGTTGTTCCAACATTGGCAAAAATTTTTCCTCGTTAAGGTCTACCAAACTGTAGAAAATATAGGAAGAGGCACTAATTTGAATGAGTGACTTTAATACTAATAGTTTTCCCACTTTTAACCGCTTATGCATACTTTCCTCAATTTACCCACCCAGCAAAATGAATAATAATAGGATACAGCTTTTCTCTCTCACAAATGTTTTTCGTCCTTCGTAAACTTTTGATAATAAGTTAGCTCGTAGGATAGGAGAGCGTCTAGTCTCAATGTTGTCATCTGCAGCAATATTTTCGATGGATTTTTCCCTTTGGCCCTACGTCTTCTCTCTATTTTCTAATGTTCTCTTGAGCACCCACTACTCATTTTCATGTGCTTAAGTTAATAAATGATCAGTATTTTTAGGCTATGGACTTTACTTACTAAACGGCCAAACTATTTCTCTACATGATTTGCTCCACTATGTAGGAAGAGGAACGACAACGTAAACGTTTTCAAAACTCTCCCTATTCTTCAACGTCCTTATGTAAGTCGTATGCAGATGACGTTATTCACTTTTTACCCAGTCAGTTTTGCAAATATGATTTTTCCTAAAACTCCTATTGTTTATCGGGCTGCTAGATTCTATTCAAGGAAAGTTTACACTCATTAGGAAAAATCAGTAAACATTTAATGAAAGCTTACGTTGACACTTAGACTGGAATGCATTCATTGATCTGGGATTTTGTGCTCCTTTAACTTTTTGCGATCTTCATTTTCTCATGGGCTCAGTTTAGAATTTTAGAATGTGTTAGAAAAAAGTAGCATAGAAGTTGCCTTCATTCTATGCTCAATCAATTATATATATCTATAACTGACTAAACTTCATGCTAGAAACAAACAAAAAATACCATCACTCACAAGGAAAGTCTAGACAAAGTTCAAATTTGGGGGAACTTTGGAAAAATTTTGAAATCTTAGTGTGTTAAAGTACACTCCAATCAATATCCTTAGCTTTATAGCTTGTCGTTGGTATTCAACCGAGATTGCGTTTGGTCGGAGAGAGTGTTCTATACCAAATTCAGATTTTAAAAACCCTCCAAAGTCCCCCGAAATCCCTACTTCCTGCAGACTTTCCTTGTTAGTCAGTCTCTCTGCGTAAAGCTCGCATTAAAACGAAATTCAATATCTTCAACAACAAGTTCTTCGCTTGCTATGCTGCTAGTGTAATATCTTCTTATAAGTTATTCATGTGATGGCATATTGTAAAAGTAGGAATGTTTGAGGTTCACTCACACACTAAAAATGAGAAGAGGATTCAAAGGTGTTATATACTAGTGACACTTTCAATTTTCGACATGTCAAGTGGTGTCACTTCCAATACGTGGTTAGAGACAAATTCACGTCAAACTGTACAAAAATCTACGTACGTTTCTTTTATTTCCTTCCCAAGTTACTTATTAAAGAATCAGTTGATCTCTTCGCCACGTTTTGCTAACACTTTGTGTACCGCTTTCAATGAAGCTTCTATGAAATGATAGATGCACGACAGAAATAAAGGCCCTACAGGCTTTAGTCAATCTTCACTAGAAAAGCAGAGTTTCTTCGAATAACGTGCTTACACTTTCTTCAAATGTGTCTTCACAGTTGCACTTGGTACATTGCACTCGTCTTATCCAGGGATCTAGATCGAAAACGTTCTATTCACAAGGAAACTTCTTTTTCATATCAGTTACCTGGAAAAAGAATTATCCGTTTCTTTTATTGTTATTACTTGCGGCAGGACTTGTCGCTACAGAGAGAATCTTGTGGCTTAGCGTCGAATACCTGTAGAGAATCTTCTTCTGACCTGATATTTAAACTCACATGTGGATTCTTATACTTTGTAAAAAATGTGTCAGTTTTTACATTCAAGCAAGATAATTTATTGTGTGATTTTCTTCGTCTTATTCGACTCTGGCTTTAATGTTTTAGAAAGCCTATCACCTTTCTTATACATATCCAGCATTTCCCTTAGTGTAAAGAACAGTAATGGTTTAGCTTCCGTTTGATATTTGGGCTGCCATTTCTATTGCAGCCGAACATTCCAGATTTCTTCTGCTTAGCCTTTAACCTACATCAGCGTCACTGCTGTATCCAGTCAATTTGAGTTTCTCTTCTTGAACATAGGGAAAGGTAAGTTAGACAGAGACTGATGGGGAAATAAGAAAGGAGTCTTCGTTAGATAAACTTTTGCTATCAATTCAAACATTCAATACGCCCCAGGTGGCTTTCAACATCACTTCCGTTTTCCTCCTATTTTTCCTAGCGGAACCTAAAGTCATGACACCGAAACCTATTCGCCATGAATAATAATGATAATAATGATGAGACAGCGTGTTCCCCTGATTGAGGATCAAATCAAATAAGGAAAGGTGTTCCAAAAATGTACACCTTTACTCCCCAAACAAAGCATTTTCTTCCAACTGTGTGCGTGTGATCAATCTGTGCCGACTAATTTACTCTCACTCTTCGCATATTGGGTAAACAAACAAATAGAGTTTGAGGAAGGCAGGTGTTCGGTGCATCTGGGACGCAAAAAAGGGAAAAAAGAGAGTACGTTATTCTTGTCCTTGTCTCATTCTACCCACTAAAATTGGTTTCAGTTTGTGCTCCCGTAAAAACAAAAAAAATTGTAACCTAAGTCTTTATTATATTATGAGAATTACATGCTTTCCCTTTTTTCGTAAGGGAAGGAGGGAACAATACATGTCAAAACTTGATTTGATATGCTATAGTTTATGCATATAAAAACCTAGAAATTCCCTTCTTGACGAATATGAAGAATATCATTAATAATGATATTATCATTACGTCAAAACTGAAATCGAACGGACTCTTTGGCTTCTTATTACTCGCATTTATATCATCCTTCTCCTCCTTTTCTCATCATTACAACGGTCTAATTTCACATGCTGTGGAATGTGGATGATGAAAGAACAGGCGGAATATCTTTGCCATGATTTTCATTTTCTGTTTTGGCGCTCTTCATTCGATTCGTGTGCCTTCAATTAACGTCTTATTACATGACGCTAATTGGAATTCTATTATAACTTCCTCTTCCCCTTCTGACGTTATTTCCTAATTACATTATATTGTATTAAGTGGTGCTACATGTCGCAACCCGCCAGAAAAATCATCAACACAGAAATTCTATTTAACCAGTTTGAAATGGAGAGTGCACTTATGCATAAGTACTTATCAGAAGTTATCATATTGGAAAACTTTGCATTTTTGCCTAGTCGTTTGGATGCCATTTTCCCATAAAAACTGTATACGTGCGGGAAACTACTTAAAAAATATTCCATTGCCCCGATTCGCCTCTTACGCGTTATACCTTTGCTTTTTACGACTAGACTCGTGTTTTCTTCTACAGGTTTTACCTTTATCGTTTTATCCTAAAAGAGTGAAAAAAGTTATATTTAATTATGAACTGGAATCGTTATCCAACGGATTACATCCAATTTTTAGGGAAACGCATCTACAAAACTGCTGTCCTCTTTAGCAGGATTCTTTTCCATAGTTTTATGACTTCATCAAAACTTTTTATTATTTTTATCTTCCAAGCGATACTCAAGCAGTAATGGACAGAAGCACCGGCAATGACTCGTCTTAGGACTTAAGCTTTCCTCGTTATACCACTTTAGTAAAGAATTGTGCTTCTTATTTTTTTTCCTTTTTTTACTCTCACTCCGACTTTCACTTTCCCTCAAATATCTATATTTTCTTAAGTATTATGCTCATTTCTCTATGTTATAACAAGTTTATCTCATATCTATTTTCGTATTGTAGTATGCGCATATCATCTCGAGAAAATTCCGTTTGCTCATGTTGGTTTACTTTATGCAAACGTAGGATGAGGTAAGAGGCGAACAGGAATAAAAAGTGTGGACGAAAAAGTCCAACTATGCGATATTTTTAGTTAGGAGCAAAATACTGAACAGAACTTACCAACACAAATGTTCTTGCGGAAAAGTAATAAGAAAGAAAGAAAAACTGAATTTTAGCATTGCATTGTGTTCGCCCGGAATAAACTGTTGAGCTGCGCCTGTGTATGCTACCCGATATCTAGTCTGGTAGTGGATCTTCTATTACATCTTCTAAAAATACGCTCAACTCACCACAGAGAAAAAAAGATTTGAAAGACACACAGAAAAAAAATTCTCGGTACCCGTTTCCCTTTTCCCCTTTTAAATAGTTCTGGAGAAAATTTCCTCTGAAACGAGGGAAAAGTGAGAGAGGAAAAAGTGGAGCTAGCAGATGAGAAAGAATAGAAAAGAAAGAAAAAAGCGAAAGAAAAGCTAGGAAAGAAAAAAAGTGGCAAAGAGAAAGCCATCTAGCAGATTCCTGTCGGATGGGGCCGCATAGGCTCGGTTAGAAATGATGAGACTCTTCTATATTTTGCTCAAACATTTATTCCTCGCTGGCTCTATGTGACTAACTCAAACAGTTTGCTAGCTTGGCTTTGGCTCTACTATATAAACGATATTTTAGTCAGTCGCAGGCGCCTGTTAGAGAACCATGTGCTTCTTGCACATTTTCTATAAGTGTCTCACACTCGCTCGCTCTCTCTCTCTCCCTCTCTCTCTCGGTCTCTTTCTATTTCTCTAGTTCTGTCTGTCTGTGTATCTCGTTTTTTTTTGCAATGTAATTTCAAAGTAGGGATAGTACATGAGTAAAGAACAAGCACAAAAGCTTAGAGTGAGAATAAGCATTCTGATGGAAGTACTTAAGACTTAGAGATTTCGCTGGGCTACTTCCTTTCCACTTGCTCTGCTCCGAGAGAATGGTTCGAATCACAGATTACTCCCGCACATCACATCAGCAGTCCGATCCGTTTCCATTCATTGCTATTTACTTTTCCAAACGGAAGTAAAAACCGTTGTTCTCTTAGTCCCAGAGTGTATCTGTGTGCGCGGCACTTTACTCTTTTAATATGACTTCTCTGAAACTCAAAGTCTATCTTTAAGCTTTCATTGTCTTCGTCCACCTCATCATCTTTTTCTTCTATTTTTATCCTAGTTCTGGACATTTTCCCTCTTAGTTCACATATTAGTACTGAATCTGATAAAGATGGTCTTTGCGTCTGTTTCTACATCAGTTTCGACTTCATTCTCTGGTGTTGTGTTACATTACCCACAAGATAATAAACCCAAAGACTAGTATTCTGCGCTCACTTGAGAAACAATCTGTTGTCTCATCCTCCTCTACTCAGCATTCTTCACAGTATATTAGGAAAATGAAGTTTCCCAACTTTGTTTCCCCTACAAATACTACACAAACACTAGGCTCAAGTGTTGTCAAGTATGAGAAAATGCTGAGCAGGTGAAGAACCACAGCGATACAAAAAAAAATCCAGTGCATTGTTTATAGCTGCTTTGTTCTCTACCAGATAAAATCTTTACAAGGATAAAATACTTAAGAAAAAAATTTCAGATAATGTGGTAAACTAATATCATCGCTACTTACACTCCTCTTGCGTCAGTTAGTCGTAAACTAAGTGAAGATTAAAGAAATTTGATTTCTTAAGAGACAATGATTGGTGGTGTGACTTTCATTCTTTTTTAAAAGTTTAAAAGACAAACTCAAAGTTTTATTTCTCTCCTGGTGCGAGTGTGTTCGCCCTTCTTTTCTTCAAAACTTTGTTCAATGAGCAACTTTACTTTTTTGCGTGTGTGTTCCATCTAAATCTAGGGTTTCACCAAGGCATAGAGTGAAAGGAAGGCTTGACAAAGAGCCTGCTTCCAGATACTAGCAGCAGCCTCAAAACACTTTTCAATCTCGAGTTTACCGGTTTAAAGTGTTGATCTATAAATAGATACTACTAAATGTATTAAAACATAGAGCAGGAAAAGAGAGAAAAATTCTTGCAAACAGTCCACTTTGACCTATGAGTAGTGTAAAACACAATGTTCAAGTATTGCCAGTAAGTATTAAATGAAAGAACAAAAATCAAAGAGAAGGAAAAGAGACAGGCAAGCTTTCACTTTCTGGTTTTACTTTCATTCCAACGTTTTTTTTTCTCCTGCAAACAGCGTACACAGCACAATATGGAGCACACTTTTTCCATGAAGTAATAAAAAGTGGTTTGTGATAACAATATATCGTGAGTATTTTCCCACTTTTGATATAAACTTTTTTTTCGGTTTTCATTGTCGCCATCCTCAACACCACCGTTGTCGTGCAAAGTTTTTATTTTGAGACTCTTGTAAATCCAGAGAGAAGTCCTTCTTGTTCTTTGTCTACGAATAAAGCCTATACTTTTTCATCTTTTTTTTCACCTCGCGTTCTCCTCTCGTCCCATTTCTGACTTTTGTAAATGCAGTCGAAAGATACGGCAGAAACTTTCAAAGTTGAATTAGAAGCACAAGAGGCCTAGGTAATGAACATGATGTCTTTTTCTCCACCCATGGAATACATGGTTTAACTGAGATTCCCTTACGCTCTCTTCTCTCCCTAATTTTATGTGGTTCTTGTGGTTGGATTGTTTACAAAATTGATTGCGATGAGAGCAGACAACAAAAGTTTCTCTATTCTACTAACACCATTCACGTTTCACTCAGGATGAAGGAAGCTAAATGACTCTGAAAAGAGGAAGAAAGTAAGCAAATGTGTCCCACTCAATTTTCCTACAATTTTAATACATAATTAGTCTATTCTTTGTTTATTTAACATCTTACGTATGCATATCACAATGCCCCATTGTGTCCCCTACAGGGACTAAGGCTATTAATCATTACTTCAACTTGGTCAAAATGGCTATGACAACAGAAAATGACCTGCTCTTTCCAGAATATGCATTTTACGTGTTTCACACTGTTAATTTAATGTAAAGCCTTAAGGAAGGTTCATTCTTTGCATAAACTCTGTTTACAACTTAATCTGAGCCTAGTGTCATGATATGGTATACCCTGTGAGCATCTTAACGAAGAAAAATTGTTTGTGGGAGGGGTTCAAATATAACCATGCCAAAACAGTACAACTCCTTATCCAGTTTACACCTGTTAGTAAAATCCATTTTTAGCCTTTAAGCTTTCACTAGGCTTGTTTTCCTCAGGTTGGCTTATTGTTATACTTTGAATGCCCAATTTGAACCGAATTCCACTGAAATGATTCGACTGAAATGTATATTCTTCGCGGGAAAAGTTTATTGGGACGTAATTTCTGCAATATGTTTACACTACATTGGGAATCGACAATATTGTATCGGAAAGCACCACACAATACACTTAACGTCAAAAATAAATCAAACTAGAAATATCCACCCTTTTGTATATCAATACATCATTAGTGTTATTCCTCTCATGGCCAATCAAATGCAAAAAAATGGTCTATTTTTTATATTTTCTTTTGATTGAAGGAATGGGCTGGAACTTTGCTCCTCTAATATTCATAGCGTATATTTTAAACCTCTCGCAACCCATTTATTATATCCTTTTTCCACAGTCAAATGAATACTTTAGGAGGAATTTTTTTTCGCGAATATTTTCCTTGTCTCATTGAAAGCTTTGCCCTTTATGTGTTTACCTCTCCCCCATCAAATTCAATTCGGAAATGGGAAATCCAGCACGCTTAAGGAGAAAGAGGAAACTGATAAAAATTCGGAAGATTGAAATGGCTAATAAAACTGCCATATAACCATTCACACAACATATAGGCATCAAAATAAAAACAGCTTAACTGCCAAAAAATGCGCTTTTCGTGAGCAACTTGGAAAATCCTCGTTTTTTCAAGTGACAGCCTTGTCTTTCCCCTAAACTTTAGCGTCTTCCTCCTTTAATATTTTTACACGCTAGAAATTCCTTTTTGTTTAAGCTTGAACAAGTTTCGCTCAAAATGCTCAAGCCTACTGTTGCGAACACCACCCAGAATACCTGCTCTACATGAAATGCTAAGCAAAATGGGGGAAAAACCTTAAAACGATATTGTGTTCTTCAGTTCCCAATAAATGATAGAAACAACTCGGAGCAAATTGAACTTCGATTTTTTGCATCTCTGCGAAATCTGGTTGTACTAAAAATCAATGCATTTCTCTTTCATTTGCATTTCAACCATAACCTTGTAAAAAGAGTAGAGCCTGTGATGGGAAACTACATTTTATAAAAATATTGCAGTCATCTTCAAATAAATATAATGTTTTCCATCCGGATAGAAATCTATGCAGCTTATGCAGAAATTATTATAACTGTTTGATTCCAAGCTGGATTGTACTATACCCAGAAATCCTCTTCATTTTCTGGGCAATCCTCGAGGGAAGGGAGATATAGGACAGGGTAAAGCTGCAAAAATATATAATTTTTATCCTGTACTCCATTTTTGAAAGTACGTGCTTCACTTTAGCTTTGGAATATCTCCTTTTGTTACTCTTCTTTTTTCTTTTCTTGGGTTTCTGCTTTTTTTTAAATAAACTGTTTTTCTTTTTGAGAATAAGCTTTAAAATATTTCGTTGGAATCAACTCACATCAGCTTAACATTTTTAGGTTGCCCTAATGCGAAAAATATCTAACCTGTATTGTATGGCGTACCAGAATATCTTTCTTTTATAAAGAATTCACCAAAATTTCATTCTTGAATATTGCAAACTTCCTTATAATATGGGTACGTTTGAGGCGTAGTGGTAGAGCAAAAACTATTAATGGGGGCTCATGGTACATACATGATTATTACGTAGCTGAGCTTGCAGATTTACTGTATTAACTTTGGTATGTCCGTTCTGTCTGTCCATTCGTACCATATAGTTCTTGAATGCATAAACTGATCGAGTTAAAATTTGATAAATGAATGTTTGGGATCCCGAGGATGAATTATATAACTTTTAGGTTGTATCAGTCGACGCATAGGGGTCATGGGTGAATATTTTTTTAAAGTAATTATCATTGTGGTAGCTCATTCAAAAGTCCTGGGTTTCTTGATTACGAAATCTTTTAATTTTGTAATCTGTCCCTGAGGCGGTAAGGGCAGAATAGGTTTAATCCAAAACATTTGATTACTTTTAAATGCTATAGCCCTTTCTAAATCTATGCTCAGCTACGTTTTTAACCTCCTCTTAACAGTTTTATTTCAAACGTAATTCTAGTTCCCCCCATAAAATCTTTTAGGAAAGATAGACAGTTTTGACAATCTTTGCCATTTTCCTAAATTCTGTTGGTCTTTTTTTT
>JAANSQ010001026.1:0-17235 GCA_036850885.1 Lepidocyrtinus dapeste | reverse complement strand
CGAGAAAATTTAGAAGAGCTTTTTTTAATTAATGCTTATCATAAGTTGTCGTCTTCAATTAAATATGCTTTGGTTTTACAGGTTGATTTAATCAAGTGAAGCGAACTATAAAACATGGTATTTATTAATTAATCCTTCTACTCATCGCTACGTTATGAATGTTTCGTGAACAGGAAGTAATGATGGCAAAATTATTCAGGATACCTAAATAGTTAAGAAAAACTATGGCGCTCCAGTTTAAAAAATAACGATTAGCTCATGTAAAATTTCAGATTTATTTTCAGGGTTTATTACCTAATTCTTACTACAAGATATGAAAACTTTTGATTGTGCATCTCTGATAAATGTTAATACGTTTTGTACATTGACGGTGTGCTAATGTGGTTCTTCTTCCTCCTCCAACCCTTGTAATCGGCTTGGCCTGGCTTCATGCCTTACTACAAACAAGCTGGGTCGTAGCGTATGCACTCGCACTATTTTTTCTGTTTGTTTTGATAATACAGATGGACTGAGAGACTGACTGCCTCTCTCTGTGCTTCTGATACTTGGCTAAAAGCATTGTGATTGTGCATGCTTTTGAATCGTCTGCTGCTTGCTGGTGTGATGTTGTTGTTGTTGCTGAGCTGAGCTAAATCGTGATGAAAAACGAAGAAGCACAGTTGAAGTTTGTTTGTACGACGATGATGTGCATTTGAGCGTCTCACTTTCTGCAAAAGCATTTCGATTCACTCCCTGAGTAGACTATTCGGTGATGTTCTAATCAGAAAAATATCAAAGCGTCCGCCCAACTTATCAACGATAAGGTAAGATAACTTAATAAATTAATAATTTCTCTTTCATTAACAAGTG
This sequence comes from Lepidocyrtinus dapeste, assembly GCA_036850885.1. NCBI lineage: Eukaryota > Metazoa > Arthropoda > Collembola > Entomobryomorpha > Entomobryidae > Lepidocyrtinus > Lepidocyrtinus dapeste. Next base: position 16,386 of record JAANSQ010001026.1, on the reverse strand, counting down.
TTGTCATTGAAGCTGAATCAGCAATTCTGTTCAATACTGCGCGTTTGGTTGTTATGATTTTGTACTCTGACTACTTACACACGTCCTCACCGAAAAAGTAGCATATTGTTGAAGTTGAAATGGGAACCATGGAAATTCGAGTGGTGACAACTAGCCCAAACATGAGAGCTATAGTTATTTCAGATGATTCATTTGGTGTCGCTGTTTGACATTCAGACTGACCTTTGAAAATATAAAGTGGAGATAGATGAATAGACCGGTGAAGCCAGCTTTGAGGTTTACATTTTACCTGATCTTAGGCTAGAGCTGAATTATCTACCAGAACGACTCCATTTCCATGCATTTTCTTGAAATCTAGTATAACTACCTAAATATTGGCCAAGACTTTGGGGTAAATTATTGCAAACCCCCAAGTTTTTATTCTCAGTTTACTCTTGTATACCTACCTCATTTATAGGTATTGATTTGATTCGTGTCACCAGTTTAGGAAAAACCGCTGCGTCCTCTACATTGCTTGTTCATCGAGATCATAGTCAATCGTGAATTTTCATTAAGTTCACTCGAGTTAAAATTTTCCATCAGCATTTCCCAAGAACACAAACAATGCTCTAATGCCAGCACTCTCGAATCAAAAGTAGGACACATGAAATATTGCCATTATATTGTCATATTATTGATATACGCTTGGGTTCTCCAAGTAAATTTAACAATGATGAAGATTCTTAGTATGCCGAAAATAAGACTGGGGATTCTAGGCACATTTTACTTCTGTTAACCCCCAGTAGACATGCCTGGACAAAATTAGTTCCTCTCTTGCATCATCTCGCAGACCCATTCAACTTTCGCGTCTCGTGGTGCATATTTGACACTTACTTTACATGACAGCATATATGTCGTTTACGACTTTACACTTGAATGCCAACTTAGGCCAAGCAGTTTCTCCATCTTCAAGTTTTGTTACATACTATCACTCATTCTTAATCATCAAAAAACACAATTCTGAGGGGAATGGGCATTGTACAATTTCTTTCACAATCTCGGATAATAGAAATACAATGAATTTGATTACAAGATAATGGGCCAAGTTAGATGGCTCACTATGCATTCCTTTTACTTTTGAATTCGCACATTCTGTTCTGTAATCTTATTAATGTATAAAATTGAAATATGTACTTTGTTGCCATTTTGGAAAAATTCAATTGATTGATTCCTAATTTATCTTATTATGACTGGACTCACTGGACGGTTTATATGCTCATGGCTCCCTTTTTGTTTTGTTATTTCACTTTGCCCCAACCGACCCACCTAATGTAGTACTGGTGTGGGTGGTATGTCAAAGAAAAAACAAATGCTTTTTATACTTACAACCAAAATATAATCCTGGTGTTGTACCTTTCTGGCTTTTGTATAGTTTTAGTAAGGGAAATGTATGTACGGAATATTTTTCCAAATTGGGATTTGATTTTAAATTTGTTGATGAAAAAAGGGCATCCGTATTTGAACAGAAAATTTCCAGCAGGAACAAAAGCCAAAGCTAGTAGCAAGTTTTGAGGATATTCTTCATTTATCTGTTTCTATTTTTGGTCGCCAGTTTCATTATTTTTTTTATTTCTCTGTAAATTCTATGAGAAAAGTTGTGGAGTGTGTGGTTTTGAATCGATGGAATACAAAGCACTATACCCGATGTTGCAAAGTTTATTCTTATTCTGCACTCTCGTGTGCTGCTGCGGACTCATGATGCAATTCAATGCAGGAGGTTGAGTAAAAAAATTGTTAGTTTAGTAGGTACATAATACATCAGAATCGGACGCATTAGGTAGATTTTTGTTGCTATGCTTTCTTTGCGGAAGGCTTCGTTCCACAATAGTATGATTTGCTTTGGTGGTCGAAGCAATCACCTCCAAATATCATTGTAAACAAACTTAGGCATGCTCAAACACCTGAAATCATGATAATAAACATTTGTTCGCTTTCCAGATAAAATGATGAGAAAGCTATATAGCTATAATAATAACGCTGTATTCTTGCCCGACAAAAAGACTACGAATTGGATAGACTACGTGTGTCTTAGCTACTTCGTTCCAGTTTTATTGCGATTTGTTGATATTCATCCATGTCTTGTTAAAAATCCAAATTGGTAATAGAGAATAAGTAACCATCATCGTTCGAAAAAATTAGGTAAATGCCACTGTCTGTTATGGTAATGCTGTTGGTTGTTTGTGATGAGTTGTGCAAATTTGCATTGGAGACTGTTTGGCGAAACCATTGTTAAGCTATCGTTTCAGATGTGAGCACTACTTTGTGGATGAAACTTTAAAAAATGTTATGGTATGGAGGATGGAGTTTCATAGAAAAAGCTTATGGTAGGTAGAGTAGGTGTACACAAAGTCTCTACATGCAGAAAGTCCATACATGCCCGAGTATATAAGTAAAACTAGGCATGCCATCGTCGTTATATAAGAAAGCTCACTAAAGTTATATCATCTCGTCTAAATTTACATACGGTGCGGTGGTGGTGGCTTCAAAGTCTTGCTCCGGTTCTCTTTCTCCACTAAGGAGGAATCTACTTGTTACGACAAACCAAAACTGATAGCAACAAGAAAAGTAGAAGTTTAGGCAAAAAGAATGATTCCAGTAGTGGAGCAAGCTCTAGCTAGCCCAAAAAGAAAGAAAAACTGAAACGTTCAATGTGTCAGAGTAGAGCAGGTCGTATTTTTATGGGGGGTGGGTAGGAAAAGGAGGGTGGTTGGTTAGGTGAGGTGGCACAATCCACTTGTACCATTGTTGTTACGTATGAGAGAAAATGAAACCAGTTTTTAGTAGGAATCACATCGTTCTAAGGCTGGAATGGAATACTATGCTGTATTTTTTCTAACTTGTAACTCTGTTTCTTTCTTTTTTTTATCTCGTATGTTGTATATTTTTACACAGCACGGTACGTGCCGAGTCTTGCCGAAGACGGTTTTTGCCGTTGGGTTATGGTCTTGTCCCATTCGCATGCATTTATCTTGCCTTTGTTCACTTGTTTCTTTCAAGGAATAGGAATACGGAAAAGGCTTTTAATGTTTTCTTCCTATTTTGCTCCACTGCTGGAAGTAACGAAGCTTTATTATGTATATGGCAAATTGATCATGTACATATGAAACTAGTGATGATGGTGATGAACACAGTTCTTTCATGTTCACATTGGATATTGAACGAAGATGGTTTTGAACAAAGCATATTATATAAACTTGGTTGGCTTAAGATACATGGTCTAAATGAATGATGATTGTATGGGTCCCTCTGGTTAGATGCATAATATGCTTTATTACTTATTCCCATTTGTTCTAGCAATTTTAGTTTGTTGTAGGAATCATTATTTCTCACATTGGAAGACCTTGTTCACACTGGAAGTCCTTGCTCAAAGTCAGTTAGTTAGTCAGAGTGTCAGTAGGGATATGGAAGAGTAAACTTCGGATGATGAAACTATTGTAAAAGTGGCTTTGGTTGGCTGATTAGCAAATTTGCAGATAAGGCCGACAAGTTTAGGGCTTTGCATTAAAGTAAAACAAGCTGGACGATTGACAGTTTTTACCAAGTTCACTTTTACTGTGACAGCAGCTTTGTCGTAATAAATTCTATTATGTGTCTAAATTTAAAGATACGTGATGAAATAATGATAAAAAATTAATTGCTCGGATAGTAGTTTATAGCTCGCGTAGTCTTAAGAATAATGGGCAGAATTTTTCCATTATGAATGTACGAGAAAAATATTTTATGAATATTATGCGTTAAATACTTAACATTTTTCTAGAAGATTTTTGATAGATTTACATGAGTCATGAGGCGTAAAACGACAGTTTTGTCTTACATATGACCTTATGAATTGTAGTCGGACTGCACTCACATTTCTCATGATTCGTAAATTTTTTTGAGAAAGATTTCGGTCATAGTCGCGACATAATATTTGCATTTTTTTGCATTAACATATAATTTGAAGAATGCGTTTGCCTTTTTTAGAATTGAATCGTTTTCCAATTCCAGTTGAAAGCGTAGACGTTTGTCGTTATCATTGAACGAAGCTTATTTAAAAGAAATGCCAGAAATGAGCTTGGACTAAAATTTCAACTCAGTTTTATAGACTCATTGTGTTCTGAGTAGATATCCTTATTTTGAGAATCTTCTTGAATATCTGAAATTAGAGTAGCTCAATCCCTCGCTTGCTTTATTTCGAGGTATGCTTAGCTATCCTCCCAAATGCGATAACCATTCTAATCCTCCAACTCGCATCAAAAAGGTAATGTGTGAATTAACGCTGCTATATGAACAAAATGAGTTGATATCATGCGAATCACTTACTCCATAGAAATAAGCACACTAAATTTTATGCCTGCATCATAGCATACCATCGACAGTTAATGCAGCTGTTTGTGTTTTGGCGTTGGCGTTCTCTACATTTATTTTTTGCATTTAATTCGCTAAAAACCACAACACGAGAGTTGCACAGTTGCATCGCATAAAGAAACAATGTGAATAAATTGTGTGTATGGATGGCAACTTTGGGGATGTTGAATGGGTATGGATAGGTATTGATGGTTACAAGCAAAAAGTCATAAAAAACAGAGCGGATGTGTTGCCACAGATGTTTTAAGCTTTGTTACTTTAGGTATGAGTTAATACAGATAATCGTAATTGGTTTGAAAAATTTATATATACCTCTGCAGAGAACTGACGCTGCTGACTCACATGATTTAAGTATTTTTGTGTTGTTATTATTATGCACCAGCGAAATATCGCAAGAGAAAGAAACAGGCTTTATGCTTTAATGTGGAAATTGTAGTAAAAATTGTACAGGTGAATTGTGTAGATTGGCAGATGCCATCATTTCGCATCCATCCTTCAGCATACGCACACATCCTAAAGCTGTGAGTGATGGCAATAATGGAAATGAATACATAACTTGTGCTTGCGCACGAAATAAAATGAAATTTGAACCGTTTGTGCAATTTCATTTCAATTTTTTCAGCAATGACAGTAAAAAATATTTTTCAGGTTGTATGCCCAACAATGTCGTTCGTTGACGACTAATGTTCTGGCGTGGTCTGACATGCCCTTTGTTTCCAATGCGTGTTCATGCTTTCTGCAATTATTTGTAAAAAAAAATGTAAATGTAATGTAGGTCGGAGGTGAGGAGGAGCAGGTTGTTGTTCCAACAAGTAGCAATGTATTTTTTCAGATAGATAGGTTTGAACTCTACATAACGCGTAACTTTGGTGTAACAGGCATGCAAGTTGGATTTGTAAATTTTGTGTATACTTAAATTTTCAGTCTGCTCTGCTGGTTCTGACGAACATAATTTAATTTTTTTTTATTTATTGACTGACTGATTGTGGATCCCAGTTTCGGGAACTGTACCTAAGTATCGTCATCATCCTTTCCTTTGTCTTTACTTCCTCTCGGCGATCATGCGATTGAATTCATAAAGGCATATTATTCATGCGTTTTATATGTAATAATGAGATGTTTTTGTGCAGTCTAAAAATATCAAAGACTCGCAATCTGTAATTTGTTAAACCAAGCAGATACCACTGCATTGTATTGGGTTATTTAGACATGGGGCAATTTTCTGATTTCTCCCGAAATGTCTGGATAAAAGGCTAGGACGAAATAATACTTTTCTTCGTTCGGGCTCTTAAAGAATTCATTTTAAAGTAGAATGTTTTAATGAAGTACGTGTCATGTTGAGAATGACTAAAATGATAGATGTAAAATTAATTTAGTTTAAACCTTGTTAGACTCAACTTATGTTACTCACATCAAAAGAAAGGTCGTAAAAAAGTTTGTTTCTCCTATACTGGAGTGATATTGTGGATGAAACAAATTAACTGATAAGTATCCCTACAGTTGATATTTATGCTGGTTCTCATTCTTAACAAATTTACAAATTCTGAAAATTGGTCTTTTTAATGACAAGCGGAAAAGAACCTCATTTAGTAATTCAAAACTTGGCTCTCTTGTAGTTTTTACGATGTGTTAGATTATGATTAGGTACCCAGATAAAACGCTCCTCACATTTCTATTCCATCGTATTCCCTCCTATGGCCTATAGTAATTGACGACTACATAACCAGTTAACTTTCTATTCCAATTCCTCTTTTACATAAAATTGCTTATTTATTCATTCGCCATCTCAAATCAACTACTCGGAGTTTCTCCATTGCTGGGATTTTTGCATAATAGGTTTAATTTGACAGTACAGCGCGTACTTATTCTAGGAAAGGCATTTAATTTAACTATGCAGTTTTTAGAGGTGAACAAAGGACAAAAACTTGCTTGCGTGTACACTGACACTACATTTTTTCCCCGTCTCCATGTTTTACATCCTCTCCTTTTGTTAAATTCTCTGCATAGTCTATTCATTCTTGCAGAGTAGATAAGTAACAGGTTAAGCGATGCTTTAAACTGCATGAAAAATGCATGCACTATGACAACCATTTAGCCATAGCAAATCAAAGCGAAGTTAAAATATTATTTAACGATTTGCTTCCTATCAAGAATATCAGCAATAATTTTATCTACCTACAAAATAAATTTGATAAATTTTGGTTCAAGGAATTGACGCTCATTTACGGTACATGTATTTATAGGGGCACTTTAAAAAATCCATGCATCATGCAATTATTTTCTTCTTTGTTTGTTGATGCTCTCTCTCTCTAGGTTGTTGTTGTTGTTGTGAATTGAATGATGATTATTACTATGGTCTGGTTGGTCGGACTTGTTCAGGGGCTGGTGGTGGTGTGTGGATATGGAACGTACAAAAATAAAAAAATCGGAGGAGATGTAGGTACATAGGTACAAGTCTTAAGAGCCAAGCGCAACGGCAGCAGCAGCGCTAGCAACGCGATACAGCCTTAAAAACTGAAAAGTACGACGTAGTAGATATTTCAATGTGGTCTTTAGAATAGAAATGTAGGTGCATCTGCCATTACATATGGATATTATATGTTATTCTTCAGCCTTTCTATATGGAGTGGAGGAAAGATGAGAGAGAGACAAGTAAGCTAGATTTTTTAGAGATGTTGATGTTAAGCGTCGTAGTCATAGTCATCATCATCGTGAAGTGCTGTTGTTGAGCTGAGAAGAGTGAACAGGAGCATTCCCTCATCGTACGATCCATGATGGTGCATGGTGGTTGGTTCAGGTTTTCATTTATGTGCATGAAGCTTTAGCTGTTGATAAAAAAATGCTTTGTTGGTTTATGGAGCTTCTCTTCGTCTCAGGAAGGAGAAGGCAGAACTCGTTCTGATCAGAGCTCAGTTGGTCTTCGACGTTTGCGTGGTTAACATCTTCCAAAAGATTGCACATTTCTTTGCCCAAAACAATAAAATTTATTTTTTTTCCTGTACAGTGAATTGCTGCAGTAGTAGAGGTTCAATTTTCCTTTAATTCTTCACTCGAGGCAGGGAAACCTTTGTTTTGTGCAAGTCAGTCAACATCTGGTTGATGTTGTAAAGTTATGTCGTTGTTATTATTGTTTTTATCCGTATAGTAAAGAAAGAAAAACACTTTTTGAGGCTTACAGTCAAAGAAAAGAAACTGGTGTTGTTGCTAACAGAAGAGAACTTAATTCATTTGTTTCGTTTTTCTTTCTCTGTCTCTTGTATTTGCACTCTGAGCTCGGCTATTTTAGCTTGGGTTTAGGAAAAAGTATTGATTTTCTGTAGAACAATTTCTTTTCAAAGGAAATTATCTCCAAGATATAAAATTAAATAAAGTTAAGTTTTAAGAGTTACATAGTTTGCTCATTCCTAATAAACAATTATTCAATGTTATAACCTAGCGTCTAAGTCAGTCGAGTAGTACTTTATTATCTCTCCGTTTGTGATTTTAAGCCTATTTAATAGGAGCATATACCTACAAAAATAATTTATCAAAGATATATATTTTGAGTGTAAACCAATTGATGCTCAGTCACACTAGGGTATACAGTATACAGCTGCCAATTGCCATTTTTAGTAGATTCCGGAAGAAAAGTGACTCATATTAAGAGCCTTTATATGGTGAAAGTAAACTGAAAAGACGTTGATCCATGTATAACTTTTGAGAAAACATTTATTGCTGAATCTTCGCATGTGTTCAATGTTTATCATAGAGTTGAAAGATAGTTAAATTGTTTTGACTGCCATATAAACTAAAGTTTGCGAAGAGAATAGTTACCGAAGAGTCGTGCGGTCCAAGTAATTAAATCGACTTTGAAGTTGACCCCAGCGAGGTGCGAGGAAGGCACTATCAAGCGTCAGTCATTACGTTAAACCATTTATATCTTTTGCTGGGACAGAAAGCTCCTGGAGAACGAAAGAAGTAAGTTGTAATTTTCCATTATTCATTCGCATAATTTAAAAAAAATGAAACCAAAAAATTATATGCAGGACAAAACAAACGCATATACCTTATCTGCAAAACCTCTTGCTTCCCTAATTGAACGTTTGTTGCTCAGCGTCATATGCATTTGGCAGAGGAGAAAAGAGCTGGGATTATTATTATCACCAGGTTGAGAATACGAGCTTAGAAAATAATGACAACGTTGGCACCGGGGCAATATGACTTGTGACAGTTTGAATATGCATTTATTGAATACGGCTCAGTCGGTGTATATGAATTTTATTATCCACTAGCGTTTGGCTTGCTGCGTAGTTATATCATTTATTATGGAAATATTTCCCCCATTTCCTTTTCTTCAAATCATATACGGTTAAGCTGGAAGTACATAGTTAGCATATTATTTGTATGTAAGCATGCAAATATGAATGTGTGTTAGTCCTAGTTGACCTTGGAATTTAAACCGAATAGAGGGGAGCTTAATGCATTCTCCTTGTAAAATCTAAATGTCCTACGATGTATCTGACAGTTGTGAGGATATGTCGGCAAATTTGATTAAGGGGAGTATGATTTAAACTATTGATTACTTTGTATTTCCACGTCGCCTTTTTGTAGGTACGCACACTCACTTCACTAGCCATATTTGAAAAGAATGCTAAAAAGTCCTTTTGGTGAATTTTAGGAAGGATTTCGGTGGAAGAAGTAGCTGTTGAAGAGAGTTTACGTAAATACGGCTTGCGTGGCTTCGCAAGGATAAGTAAAATTAAACACCAGAGGAAAATCAACCCATCCTGAAAGAAAACTTTGCGTCTTGTCATCCGAATCGACCAACTGAATTATTTGATCTTCCTTAACTTGGGGCAAACTGAAATCGAAGTTGATGGAATAAACTGTACTGTGGAAATAAAATAGAGCGCATATACTTTCTACAATTATTACATCACACTATTTTTGAAAAGTCTGAAACTTTTACCTGGAGTCGCTTGTGAACTCACCTAAACAATAACTCTCTTAAGCTGTATCTCGCAAAATAAATAATCGTTGATCGCATCTCAGAAGGCTTTACAAATTAAACCAGAAGGAACTTCGTATTACCAGTATCAATCAACAAGAAGAGAAAACTCTTTTCAAGACTTTAAGTACAACTTACGAAGCTTTCTATTAAAAAAACCAAGGCGTAAAGATGGAAAACGGTCTGCAACTCGTTAATGGGATCGCCATGAGAACCGAAGATATGAATTCGCTTCTGCAAAACGGAGACGTGGAGGGTGTCGACACTAACGGACTGGACGAAGACTCGAAAAGTCCGATGGACAATGGAATGTTGATGAATGGACACTTCCCATCTGACCGGATCAAGAGGAAGGCGAAGCGAATTACGAAACACTTGGCCAAGGAAGCGAGCAACGGAAGTGGACCGGTCGTGTCTGCCTCTCGTCATCTCAAAAACTCTCGAAAGCCAAGGAGCGGCTTTGGCCGAGGTCTCCCCAAGAAAGGTAAAAGCAAATGTTTTTTCAAGCATACACTTTTGATAAGAAGTATATGAATTTGCGAAAAGCGAAACAGTTCATTCAATCGATTCCCGATTTCATTTTATTTTGCGGGAACGTCGGAACGATGACGAGTAGCGTATATTAAGCACTTGTAGGATTTTATTTTTCTTTGGGAATAGGAAAAAGGAAGAAAAAACAGTAAAAACAGTTGACTGGAATTCTTTTCACAGTCAAAATAGTGCGTCGTTGGTACGCTGCCAAAAACATTTGTTTAGTATGTCTTTGCGAAATGAAACTCTAAAATGGATAACATTCTGTAGTGGAGCCATGCTTGAAAAAAATGACTCGAGCGGTGTTTTCATACCTACACGAAAAACGATTTTCACTCGAAATAAAATGTAATCGTTACATTCTCAGCTATAAAGAAAGTCAGTCCTTCCTAGGTTGTAGCCACTAGACTGCAGTCGTGATTCTTGGTAGTAAGTAGGCTTGAACTTGGTCATTTGATCAGATCAGATCATCCGTATTTTTGTGTCTACGAGAATATTGACATCAGCCTTTTCCCTTGATTTCTCACAGAGAAAAACATGTTTCACTTTGTTTACGCCTATGTGAAGTAATTTGCTGTGAGATGTACGCAAATGTATTTATTGGCATATACGTATAGTAAACTCTCTAAACTTGATTTGATATCGTAGACATAATCAGTTGTTGCTCGATCATGAGAAGAAGAGAGAATCGCTATATGATCTGATCTCGCTCAATTCGAATATTATAAAATAATATACTAATTGAAAGCATTTGACATGGCAGGGCACGCCACAGCCATTATCATATAGTAGTGCTCTATGAGATACCGTATATGATTAAACAGTTACAATTTGTAGCATCATGATAATGATTAGATGATCTTTTAAAAAATACTATTGTTACGAGTGTTACGATAAACCAATTTTTTTATATTGGTGGCTGGCGTGGCTTTGGTTTGTTATGTACACTGTTAGTTGTTGGTTTCTCGTTCATTTCCGACAGTTGAAGAAAGAAAGAACATGCCTGCTTAGTAAATATGGAACGATTTTTTTTTTTATAAATGCCATGTCATAGGTACAGCTTGAAAACTTGTGCTGAGGCAACGCGCTGCCCTTTTATAATTTCTCTTGCACAATATCATATATAGTCTGTATTTATGAGGTCGCAAAAACGCTGTAAATACAAAAATACTTATAAATTTGTTTAAGATGGATATTTGCTCCTATAGGGAAAATATTCCGTTAGGAGTAGGCCGTGTGAAGGTCTAGGGCAGAGGAGCAGAAAACTGTAGATGAAGCGAAGTAAAATTAAAGGCATGCGATGTGATGTGGCTTTATATTTTGCGATGCTGAGGAGACGATCATGTTCTGAGATTATGATGGCGTTTATTTCTTCTATTGTGCTAGCACGTGGATACCGATATGATAAGAATGGCGAATGGAGTTTATTGAAGGATGAGAGAAAATTCGAGATGGGGTTCGAACTATTTTTGCAGAGAGTGAAGCATAAAGCTTGCAACTTTACCTGGCCTGCAGTTTGCAATTTCAATAAGATTTGCTGCAGAAAAGGGCGTGTCTTCTTTTATGATTGTTCTCCTGAAAACCCTGTTTAGTCGCTCGAATGCAAGGGGTAATGGATCTCTGAATTTCTCAAACTCTTAATAGGTATTAAAATCGATTCTGAAGGTAGATGACTTCTTCTGTAGGATTAAATAGGGGCATTGTTATAAAAAATTTTTTACAACTTCTTGGTGTCTTTTGGTTAGGTCTGCGTTTGTTGAATGACAACAAGGAAAAAAAAAGTTGTGATGCAGTAGTTTGCTGGGGGGAGGCCATATAGTTTTCTTTAAAAATGACAGAAGACAGGAGAATAGTTAGGTAATGGGATTATAAATTTGATATTCATTTTTAAGTAGTAGGTAAGCAAGGATGGAGAAGGAAAAGTTCAAAGGAGTTGTTCTTCGAAAAAAATTGATTAGATTGAATTGTAATGCAGTGTGCAGTATTTTTGTTACAAGAGATGATAAAGATAAAATACACTACGTTGGCTTTTGCTTGGTGTTGGTTGTCGTTTGGCTGCCCAATTGCGAAAATCGTGTTTGAATGATAGAGGGGAATAACTTGCATGGATGGCATTCACCATGGATGCGAATTTGTTATAGTTGAATTTCAATTTAGTAAATTCCATGCGTTTCCACTTGTATTAAGGAGGCGATTTTTTAAAAGTTCGTTTCGATCCAAAGCGGAAAAAACTGAAGGTGCTTTTTTCTCTGGTGATGTGGAGTAGGACAGGTTTCAATCTTATCTTAGGAGGTTGAATTGTGAATATATCGTATGAAACGAATCATCATAATTTAGTGATGGTAGTAGGGCACATTAATTATTCATCGTGATATGATAGGATGATGATCGTTTCAGCTTTTGTCACACATTCACTTCTCAGTTCTCACCTCAATCGAGGATTCAAATGAAAGCTTATGTCTTTGCTCCATTCATGCTCAAAACTGATATATTTTTTCCTTGAAGAAGTAGGAGATGATCGTGCCTATAGTTATCGTCAGGTCGTCTGAAATTCAATTCAAACTGTATTATAAATCATAGTAAGAAGAGAATTTTGCTCACTTGGAATTATTACTAATATTGGCAGTTAAGGCTAGTTCCGAAATGGCAGCGTGATGTTTAAGAAGGACCTACTGACAAGAAAGAAAATTTGAAAGTCAGTTGAGTTGTCGCTGTCGTCGTCCTGTGCAGTGCGTACGCTCATGTCGTTGACCTGTGCGAGTTGATGCGAAAACTTTAAGCAGTCCATCCAAGGAGACTAGATGCTCTTTTGTTCGCGCTGCGTGTGTTTTTGTGTGTGCGGAGGAGCTTATGCAATCGCAAAAATATATTATTGCTCGTTCGTTACACCATTTTAAGGGATGGAGACCTCTCGTCATCATCAGCGCTATCATTGTATGCAGAAATGCAGTCAAGGATGTTTCGTAGCAAATTGCACTTAGAAAAAATCGCTCCCTCTTGCAATGCTTTTTATAGCTTTAGGATAATACTTTTTGCAACTATTTTGAATGGGATGGGATGGATGATACCTCTGCTGTAAAATTTGGGAAAAAAGAGAATTTGTATTTAGGAGACAATGTGGTGAGGTTGTTGAGCTTGAGCATGGGACATGTTAAGTTCTGCAGGGTCTGAATACTTAATGTATTGCATTGAGTATTCTGCCTCGTAGATCGAGAAATGAAGTCATTCAGTTCAAACTGAAGTTTTTTTTGCCTTTGTTGGAATCCTTAAAAAGAAGTGGATTGGAGGGAAGAAAAAATGAACGGTTTTTCGTAGATCGTGTCGTGAGCTTAGAGTGGCTATTTAGTGTAATTAGATTTGAATGAGATGATGAATCACGATGGTGATACTCAATTTTTTACATGCTTGACGTAGGTGGTGCCGGTGGCAAAGGGACATGGGGAGCTTATGGCTCTGAACTGAATGCTTCCGCTGCTCTGGATTACAAGGATCCAAACTATGACTCTGAGTCTTTGGACAACGGTGATATCCATCTCGAAGCTATCATTCCTGAAATGTCAGATGACGAACTGCAGGTAAGCATGGAGAAGAATTTAGATGAAATGTATTTTTTAGGCTAGATTTAATTAGTAGGGGTTGGGGTGCAATGATAACAGAGACAATTTTTTTGTTCTTGTTAAACAGAAAAATGTTGAAGGGATCATTCTAGAGTATTTTGAGCATGGCGATACTGGCGAAGTTATCGCTGCGCTGGACGAAACAAACATGGGGCAGAAGAAGCACAAGGTATTATAAAAACACTTGTCAATATTTTAATCATCAACTATGCTTGGGGTTATAATAATGATATGATGGAGAGTGGATGGCATATGGTCAGTAGTGTCAGTAGTCATGTAGTAAAAAGGGGGAACGCGTTTTTTTTATCTTTGGGTTGTTTGTGACTTGTGCAGACGATCGAAATTGCTATTGAAGCGGCAATGGATCACAAACCATCTCATCGCGAGATGACCTCCGTTTTGATCTCACAGTTAATGATGGAGGGGGTGATTATGTCGGAAGATGTTGCCAAAGGTAGGTCACACTATTTGGTTTGGATGATTTGTAATATGCCAAAAAGGGAATTCGTTTGAGTAAAACCGGAGGTGGGTTTATTTCTCAGGATTCGAGATTCTGTTGAGCAATTTGCCAGACTTAATTCTGGACGCTCCTGATGCTCCAAAGATTCTCGGAAATTTCATTGCTCGGGCGGTAGCCGATGACTGCGTTTCTCTCGGACTCGTCCACACATGGAAGGAAATGGCTCCTAATGAGCATGCAAAGTAAGCTAGGAATGAGACTGTCGAAGAATTTTAAACTAGGAGGGAGACTGGTGAAATTTTAAGTTCCAGGTAGAAGCTATAATCGGTTTTAATTTTGTGTTCAGGGCTGCTCTCACTCAAGCTGAAGTATTGCTCGCTGACAAAATCGCTATGCTCCGTCTTCACAACGTGTGGGGTGTCGGGGGCGGTGGACAACCCGTGCGGGCTCTTTCCAGGAGGATTTCTATGTTACTCAAGGAGTACCTTTCCTCTAATGATGCAACTGAGGCAGGGCGCTGTCTCGGCGAGTTGGAAGTCCCTCACTTTCATCATGAACTAGTTTATGAGGTATGTTGATAAATGACGTCAAACTTGGCTAATTCTTGTTTTGTTTGTCTTGTTTACAAGATTCAGTTTAGTCCAGAGATTAATGAACTGTGTCTGGCATAATTTACATGTTATCATCTCACGATAATGATATGATTCATCTAATTTTAGGCCATCGTTATGGCTCTCGAGTCAATGCAAGAGGGCGTCGAGGATGCCATTTGTCGACTTTTGAAATCTCTTTTCAATGCTTGTCTTGTGACACCAGATCAAATGCATCGGGTAAGATAAACACATTTGAAAAACTGGTCGGATCATCATCACCATCACCGTATCATCTTAACTAAATGGGGCAAATCGATAATGACTGGATTTTTTTTGTTTCGCAGGGATTCGTTCGGGTCTTTGAAGACTTGCCCGACATTTGCATTGACTTACCACCAGCGTACTCACTCATTGATCGCTTCGTGTCAAAAGCTCAGCGTCATGGATGCATCCCAGACGAAGTCGCCCGACAGGTTCCAATTCGGTAAGTAGATGAATTACTAATTCAATGCTCCATTTCATTTACCTAGTTTGACTACACCTGAAGAAGGTTGTAAATATCACATATACTTTATTTTTTCATTTATTATATTCTGCAGCGGTCGCAAGCGTTTCGTCAGCGAGGGTGATGGTGGTAAGGTGAAAGAGGAAATTTTGTAATTGTCTCCATCCTCCCAAAAACAACAACTAATTCCGAAGATTACACCGTACTTCAGACTGGCCCGTGTTTGTCTATTATCAAATTGTCAGTTAACTTTGATTTATTAGGCCGTAGAAGAGATCAAAAGTTTAGACAAAAAAATTACAAACGGTATAAAATTGAATAATTTTTTTCCATTGATATCTTTTTGAAAAAAAACATTACATATTTATTTAGTATGATAATTCTGTGTAAGACAGTTACACTATTCTTCGTAAGTAGATTAAATTTTAGAGTGATTCGGTATATTTTCTTTAACTTTAAAATTACCCGTGAATATTGACAACACCGGTTTTTTTCTAATTAAATGTAGTAGTTTGGTGAGGGGAGTAAGAAACGATCTTTTAAGAAATATATATATCCCAAAATGAAATACAAAAATATATATATATATAAATTTATTTTAGGATTTTACATTGACGATTAAAGTTTTTCCTATGAATTGAAATGAATACCACCCAGCAAAAAAAATTCCAGTTTGAACTTGGATTGTAGTATTTCCTTACGTCTCGGGCGGAGGAAGAAGGGAAACAAGTTGGTAACTTTTTGGGAAGCGGTGAATGTCAAACTCGCGGGATGTTATGTGTTAGAACTTTGGAAGGTGGGATGTAAAGGAAGGGAATGTTTTGTTAATGATTGTGTAAATTAATACTGCATCATTAAAATATTATATTACTTACGAAAAACGAAATCATCTCAGCATCATTATCACCCATTACAGTAATGCCATGATATAATAACAACTAGAAAATATATGCCTTTTTGTTTTTCTTTTTTTCTTTTGGTACTGAAATCAAATTCTTGAGAGTATATAAATACTTTTAGAAGAGGTAAAATTGTTGCAAAAACATGATTATGTGAAATAAATTGCTTGATTATATTTTGTAAAGAATGAACAAGTCTAGAGCTTCTTGTGATTTTTTTCGCCTTTTGGTTTAATTTAGCCAATAGTGATTTTGATATGGGCCGGGAGGCTGAAGGTGCATCACTTTGTCGTGACGATTGACAAGCAATATGGAAATGAAAGTACCTAAAACAAGCTGTGCGCAGACATTTTTTAAAGGCTGCAATTTTCCCTGGAAATTGTTGACTTGCCGTATTCGAATTATTCA
>JAANSQ010001025.1:0-17238 GCA_036850885.1 Lepidocyrtinus dapeste | reverse complement strand
ACACTACACATACCTAAATTTCATTGCATAAAACTCAGAAGCAAGCGAAAGAAGAAGAACGAGCTGAAGAATGCAACTTGGGGAGAAGTGAAACAGTACAAGAGAGACTTGTGTTTATGCCGCCAACGATTACTATCATCTGGACTTCATGCTTCTCTCTGCCGAAAAAATGAAAAGGGAATGTAGCCTACAGACAGCGTAGCATGTAAGCAGCTGAGTTCTTGGCAAAACTAAAGGAAAAGACGTCCTTTAAGGAAAAACAGTAGGTTTTTGGAAACGCTAGTTTAGTATTAATTTTGTTACAAGTTACGAACCGTTCTTGGAAAGTTTATTTTTAGTTTGTTTCATTAACCTTTACCATTAAAAGTTGTGAACCCTATGGACAAAAAAGTACTTATATCTGAGTTCCTTGCTATATTCTTAAAGTATTTAAAAAGAGATACAGTTTGACACTCGAGACTCGATCTCGTAAAGTAAATAAAGATTTTGAAAAGTACTAAAGTGTACGATTGTTTCACTAGAGAAATCAATTCGTCCTGTAGGAGTTTGTACGCGTGGAGAAAGAAAACTTTCTAGATTCCCCTGGATTGGGTAAGTCTTACGTAGTAGTTCTGTATGGTTCTTTCGAGCACTTTGAATTCTTCAAGTCACGTGTTTCTCCTAATGCATGCTTGATACATCATTAAGTAGTCACATGGAATAAAGGAAATAGAGGAGAAATCATCATTCCTATACCGAGGCGCATTATCTGTTACGAGAGAGTTTGCTTGTCGAAACAAACGCTCTTTTTCAACTTTGCGTATTGTGTCAGGCTTAGTGGTATGACAAGTGGGCTCTATTAATGCAAATTTGAAAGGCCCGAAAGAGTAGAATTTTGGGGGAATATTCCTTTTCTATGTTTTAAATCAATGTGAAATTATACAGAAGTAACTGGTGCTTATTGCTTAACTATAAATTTTGGGTTGACAAAAGAATCGCATGTAGTGAGTATCAAAGTGTAGTAGGTAGTATGGTTTCGCAGCGAGTTGCAGGATATTATTAGGTTGTTCCTTTATGCAAAGCGGTGCGCTGTTTATAAAAACGTCTGTGGCAGAAGATGAATAAAAAGAAGGGGAGAATGATGAGCTAGCCTACCGATCCGAGAGAGAAGATTCATGGAGAGGAGCCTTATGCTCGCATTTCAAATGTATGTATCCATGCGAATGAATGGAAACGGAGGGAAAAAGGAGGACGACGTTTCCGAACAGAGACACACACAATATAAAATATTTATGCATGAAGCCACGGTGCTCAGATTACCATATGATTCGGTTAGTGAGCATTATTATTTCAGCTATTGTAAACTGTCTATATTTCCTTCACTCTGGTCGGTGGTGGTGGCGGTGGTGGCAAGCAAGTCCTTTCTACACTGCACTCTGTCCCCCCTAAGCTTTTCAAAACTGTTTTGTGGTTGTCTCCAGTCAATAATATTTTGAGGAAGACGACAGATGGTTGCAAATGATAGGAATTCTGATGAGAAGAGGAAAAAAAGGCCTTGGAATCTATATGCGTTTTTTGTCATGATGCCGCTGGAATAAAAACAAATGAGAGTGAACAACCTGGCTTTGTGCAACAGAGGCTGGAGAATTTATTGTGCGTTTAATATATAAATACGGAGATATAGCTTAAAAGAAAAGTAGGCATACAAAGTTTTTGTTTGGGATCCGCACATGGCCCATAGTTTCTTTTTCTCCGCATCTTCGCAAACCAAGTATCCCTTTTAGTCGAAATGGAAATCTTGGAATGGGAATCCAGAGAGCATGCCATAGGTAAATATTTAAAATAAAGCGTTTACTCAGCCAGATTTGTTAGCATTACAGATTTGTTCTTCAAAGTGGTTTTTAGAGAAAAAGGGAAAGAGGTAGAAAGGATGAGGAACAGGGAAAATCAAAGGTATTTAACTTTTTATGAGATATACATCGAGTGTAGGGTTGAATGAGTGGAGCTCTATGAGATCAAACATTTTGGGGTTGGTTTCTTTCGTGACACTTTCATTCCACAAGCAAATCTTAGCTTGCAGAGCGTGTAGCTATACGTGCATAGTTCATGATCCGAATTGATACGTGGGACTGTGATGGCAGGTGCTTTTACCTCCGAATTCAATTTCATTTGTCTGCGTTTCGAAACATTTAAATGTTGTGGATTGAAAAATAGAAACGCGGATGAGATGCAGTATAGACAAGATATTCTCTTTATGGATTTCCACGTTTCTATTTAGCTTTCACGTTTTTTTTCTCGGAGTTTACTTTAGTCATATCATGGGACAAATGTCACCAGCTAAGTTACCCTTCTAACTCTATCTGAAAATATAGAGTAGATCTATGGTGTTTCTTTAATGAAAAAATGAAATTTACTTTCCGCAGATGGAAGTTATTACTTATTCAGTTTCCATTGGGCTTGGTCTGTTTTTCTACTCAAAAAATAATTGGATCTTGTACATATACTCCGTGCACTTCCTGGTTTTCTATGATTACTCCAGCCTTCATGTTTACCTTCGTTTCTCCGTGTTTTCTGGCTCATGAAATAGGATATGATTAATATGAAAAGTTTTCTTTCTCTTGAAAACAAATCAAGTGTTAGCGGGAAATGGATATGGCTAAATTTGATTAGGTATTTGTTCTTTTTCTTCAATTACTTTATATACATTTATACTTCCTCTCAAAAAAAAAGTCCTTGATATTTTATCTCAACTTGGAGGAAATCTCCCTCCTAAAGGTCCACACCATATAGCTAATATTTTGTACACTTGGGATTTTCAATGTACGTATGTTTTCTTATCTGGAGAAAAGCATTTGATAATAATAACAGATATGATATAGTTCTGTAATAATATTGTTAATTTGGGAATGTTTTCCTTCTCTGAACGCGCGACGAGAAATCGGGTCAGTGTAGCAGCAAAACTATAGGATCCTCAACAAGACTAGGTTTTTTTTTCTAGGACTGTTTCCTCCGAAAAATTATTTTTATGTTATGTGTAGCAAGCGACAGGGAACAAGAGCCTAGTTATTTCATTTTCATTCTCTTTTTTTTTGTTTTACCCACTATTTGAGGCCAGTGGAGCCTCCTCTCGTAGCCAACTTCTTGGGATGCGAGGTACTAAAGGGACTCATTGAAAAGGAAAATTAAGAAATGGTTCACGGAATAAGATGTTTGTAAGTGGGAGAGAAATGAAATAAACTGCAATGTTTTTGTGAAGCAAAACCAAATATTTTTTTAAAATATGTAAGAATGCGTAAAGTGCGCGCAATTTAGTTTTATTGTTAGTGCTCATTTTATTTACTTAGATAAATGCAATACTTTCACTTTAAAGAAAAAGTTCTTAAATATATGATCTGATGTAGTAGAGCACTGGGATGTGATGAGATGAAAACATCTTTGTGATTTTGTTGTAGGCTTTATCCTAGTAGAATATTGCAGTGTGACGAGAGCCATAAAATAGAGAAAAGTGCAAGAAAGGGCATGTTCAGAGATTTTTGTATGAAGACATAAATCAGTACGGGGCAGGGGAGGCCTGCTCTTTGCGAGACAGTGATCTAGTAGAAAGTGCTTCTTTCCTGCGAATTGCCTATCAATCCTTATGCCAATCCAAGCCTCTGGAGAAACCATTTTCATCATCTCAAGCCCTCCCCATGTCACACCTGAATCATGTTTCAAATAATAATGGGGTCATCTTGATAGTCATATTCCTAGGCGATCTCTCCTTCTCTCTTTCTTTCGTTGGCTCATTTTCGTTGCAACATTCATACGTACATACGTTTCTTCGCCGTTATTGCTTAAGCTAAAAAAAATTCTATGAATTATTTAACTCGATAACAAATTCATACGTGGAGAAGTTTTTCTCGCTCTTATTTTCGCTAGGTTTGTATGATTTTATGTATTTGTTTTTACTCATGCAAGTCTCAGTTTGGAGTGCTTGACAGAAAAAGAGTGAATATTTTTTCATCCATCCCAGTTCGCTTTATATGTATTTTTTTTCTCATCAGCGGAAAAAATGAAGGCAAATTCTTTACCGAAGCGAAAGGGAACATGGCTTTTGTATGAAAAATTGTGTAATGAGACGATGATTGTTTGGAAGAAAAGAGTGGCAGAAAAATCACATCTATGCATCGTTGATATGTACAGTGCCCTCCAACTTAAGAAGTCGGTTTGCTGGCACAAACTTTTCATCGCCGATTTCGCTGATAATTTGCACAAGGGTACAGTTTGATGAGCTGAATGAGAAATTTATGAGCGAATATTTTTTTCAAAACTTTAAATTTTTTAAAGGCGGTTAATGTGGAAAATTTAACAGTTGATAGATTAGAAGCCTCTAAAGGCCGCTAGATTCAATAAACAATTATTCGTATTACTCAGCTCATCAGAATGTACCATTAAGCCAATTTTCAAGTAAATCGGAAACAAAAAGTTAGCGCACTAAACCCCCACTTTAGTTGGAGGGCACTTTACCCGAGATCTCATAAATATTCCAAAGTTTACAATGCTTAAAATATTATTGTCACTGCTGACTGCTTGTACCTACTAGCTTTACGAGAACGGATACACCTACGACGGATATAATCTGTATGTATGGTTAGGTACTTCTATTATCCTACTCCTTTGTAAGATTTGTAAAGTAAATTTGAACAAAAGTAGTGGTTGTTGTACGGAAAGAAAGGTTACGTTTTTTTTTCTCCTATCATTCGTCTTACACCGCAATTTTCTTTTAGCTGCCCTTGTCAGTATAATAGATTTGAAAGTCAAAGAGGGAATGAAATATCAGAGACGTGGTGAAACAACACCCCGGAGAGCAGAAAATATTGACGTAAGAAGTTAAAAAATACGAATGAAAATATGTTTAAAGAGGAACAAGAGTTGGGATTGAAGCGAGGTTTTAAAAATTCTAAATAAATTGAAACGGAGAGGGAGTCGTGATTCGCGGGCCAGGAGAAAAGGGTAAGAATATGCTTGAATCTTTGAAGAACGCAGTGTTTGAATTGGAGGTGCCTGCGTGCGAGTATTACATTGCATCCTATCTGGCCTGACTTGCATAAAGAATCTAAGAGAAAGTAAGAACGTAGAATGGTCACAACGCCTAGGCTCAGGGAGTAACAGTTTGAACCAGGGAAAAATACTCTACGACATTTGATACAGCGTAAGTAAGTAAACTATGAAGTTAACTTATTTCAGTATTCAGCGCTGGGAACCTTTCATGTGAATTATTATGAAATATGTGCCTACCTACCTTTCCTCTGCCATTTTCAAGGAGATTGCTACTTTTAAAAAGACGTAATATTGTGTACAGCACGACTTAACTGCAAGTAGTAGCCTTGGCTTGGGCTGTATCTATTTCATGAAAAGCACATCATGATGGTACAACGTTATTTTCCTTTTAAGATATAAATTACGAAATGCTTATTGCGAACCTCTTGAGAAGAGAAAGGGGAAGCGCTGAGGCGCTACCAGTTTGGAATTTGAAATTTTTTCCTTCCCCCGTTTTCCAGGAATATACAGCTACTTTACATTCTCTTAAGGGGCTCAGCAAAAAAAATCAAACTGCTCACTTTTTTTACCATATGAGGGAAACTGAAAGCATTTATGTTCATTCCGATTATTCACTGACACATCTCTTTCCGGTGTTATGGAAGGTGTTAAAAATATTCCAGACAGGAATTCATTCGCCGTGCTAAAATAGAGAAAACGAGCATGTTTCATCAAGCGGGGAAGGTATTCCATCTTTTTTGGTGATGAAATTTGAACAGTTCAAGTAATAGCTTTTTACCCAAGTATCGTCATCATCTTTACCTTCCCTCGTGTAATATACCCTGTTTACTTTGAGCTTCATAAAGGTTCTTCATTTTTTTTAAAGCAAAGTGTGATTTCTTCCTCCTCCACTCCAAACTGGGGGTAAATCTTTTCCAAGTTTTATGTATATTCGTGTACACGTACGTAGTAGTCACTAACTTAACCAA
Organism: Lepidocyrtinus dapeste; assembly: GCA_036850885.1. Taxonomy (NCBI): domain Eukaryota; kingdom Metazoa; phylum Arthropoda; class Collembola; order Entomobryomorpha; family Entomobryidae; genus Lepidocyrtinus; species Lepidocyrtinus dapeste. The sequence goes on along the minus strand of JAANSQ010001025.1, from coordinate 11,251 downwards.
GCCAACGTATAGAGTCAAATACAGCAGCACTTTAAGCCTAATATGACATCATATATCGCCCGCTGACATTCTCATACGGAGTTAGAACTATGGCTCACCATTTTCTGGGAAAACGCTAATGTCAATGCAACCATTTCCTACATAAAGAACTTGATTGCTCTATAGCCATTACCCATTGCTCTTGTTGTAAGCGTTGGATTGGTACAAAAAAGAGCTTTTAATCAAGGACTACATTTGTAGTCCTCCAGATTATTCTCGGTTTCAGTCTCGGTGGCCACGTGTTTTGCAAAAGAAGTGGATATGATTAAACAAGTACCCCAGATCCACAATATAAAATACCTAGTTAGATGGGCACAGAGTTTCAAAGAAATGCTCTGTTCATGTTGACATTGGCTTGTCGGAAATGAAGATTGATCAGAGTTTCGAGTGTTGAAATACCAGAGTACGAAATGCTTTCTTAGCAATATTATCTCTAGGTACTGGAGTATTAGGATGTACACAAAACTCTGTGGATGACAGAAGGTTGCACAACGTTCTATTTTGTTTTGAGGTCATGGTTCTGGTTCTGAACCTATACCTACAGTAGTCAGTGTATCTCAACAATTTGAAGTCAGAAGATGAGTCAGCCTTAAAATATATTTTTAGAAATAGAAATAAATTCATAAAGATAATATAAATACGCTTGCCTATAGAAATTGTAACCTCCTTTAAGTTTTAAATGGTTGTTTTTATTAAATTACTAACGTATGAGTTGTATATTAGCTCATTTTTTTGGTAGAGATATCGTAAAAAGGAGCCGTTTATTTTGAGCTGTCATGAAGACGAACTTCTAAAATTCAAAGTGGAATGTCTCTAAGCTTGCAATATTGCTTGTGTGTATCATCTGAAAAGGATTCTTTTAGTTTCTTGATACATTGCCTTAGATGAAAGAGTAATTGTATCAGAATTCGAGATAAAATTATGGATGATGGAGTCATTTTTTTCCTCTCATCTCATCGACTGCTGGCTATCTAGAATTGTAAAAGAAAGCTGTGCTAAGGAGCAAGAGTAAAGGCCATGTGACCTAGATAATATAGAAATTCTTATGCTTCAATTCAGCGTTTTTTTTTCAGAGAAAAAAGAAGGGTTGAAACACTGTTGATTGAGAGTAACTAAAAAAGACAGCCGCCTGAAGTAAGCGTACGCATTGATATAACTACTTCAACTAATATCTATGTACTTGTTTAAAAACCATACTGCCTGTTTGATATTACTAGTGCACCCGATTACTTTCCTTTTTTCCAGAATAGTTCAAAGACTTCGTCAGGAGAAAGTATTCGAAGTAGGAACGTGTGTAGAATGTATCAGTCACAAATACACGTGGAGCGGAAGCAGATTGAATGTTTTGCAAATGTGTGGTGTGACGAAGATGTTTTTACGGCGGTAGTTAGTATCTGGTCACTACCTAGTGTAAACTTGACATTATTGTTTACGTTTTTATGCGTCTATATAGTTTTATAGTATTGTCTAGCATAGACTGGTCCTTTATAGCAAAGACGATTAATGAGTAATTAAACTCACTAACTCTCAAACGTATCGACACAGGTCAGGAAGATAGTTCCCATAAAGATTTTTTATGCGTTGGCTGTTGGCTCCTTTGTCAAGATAACTATCAATAAATTCTATTGCTTAATGCGATTACAGAATGGAATGCGCATAAACTCTATTGGCAAAGACAAAGTCAGAAATGTTCTAGACATTAGCAAAAAGTTTAGATTAGACTCGCACAATAGCACAATTACAAGACAAATAAAAATGCAGTCTTTTCCCTACAAAGTTGAAATCATGCTAATAGGAAAATTTTTTGGCAGACTAGAGAAAAAGTCAATAACTCGATTTCTTCTACTTGAAAGAATTTTAGTTAAAAAGAGAATTGCGTTGGATGCTTCGTTTCCTTCTACATGTAGGAAAATTAGTCGTTACGCGTTAACTTAACTAATATAGAATAGGGGGGAAAGTTTCGCACAACAGGACCATCAATCACGCCGTATTTTTCTCTGTTCTGTCACGTTTCATCAAATCCCTCATGCACATTACCCAAGTTTCTCTCTGCTGTTCTGTTCCGCACGGAAAAAGTGCACCGTTACATTTTTTTACCAGGGAAATAACTTTGTTGATCGAGATGGTCCTCTTGCTCATATGCCAGAACTGAACTGTATACTGAAGAATAATTTTTAAAGGATGATGAGAAAAATGCAACTTTACATAATGCATGGAATACCTTTTCCAGTTTTTTATGTACATATATTGCCTCACTTTTTACTGTAATCCTTCCTTTCACAGTTTGTTTCTTGCAACTATTTTGGGAATTTTCTTTACGCCTCTTATCAAGATTAGTCTTCCTATCTGTATTTCACTCGTCAAGATCAGTTGCCTGAGTGTAACATGTTCGTGCTAAAGTTTCACTTTCTACTTATTTAGATTCCATTAAGTATGTATATGAAGTAAAGCAATTTGAATTCAGGGAGAAGCGCTCGTTCCCCATCCCCATCATCTTCCATCTATTTAAGCGTTTTTTCCCTCAGAGTCTGTACATTATATCGGGTTGGAGATGTATGTAGTTGAGCAAGAGAGAAACTCGTTTTCTCCTTTAAGCTCACTCACAAAGAATATAAATTATTGGAGGAACTTAAGCTTTAGCTGCTCTGTTCCGATTCCCCTTTTGGAAAAAAAGCAGGTAGTTTCGTAGTCACTACCGATTAGACTTACAATCGGCGAAGCTATCTTTTTATTCTGAGTTAACTTCATTTTAAACTTATATCAGCATCCATTTCATCCCTGTTTTCATAATGGAGAAAGAGCTGCCAAAATCATTTTTTTCTCGTCAAATCTGATCCACTTCATCATCCCTGTCATCATTATTGGTAGAGAAAGGGAAAGGAGCGCTTTAGCTTAATAATGCTGAACAAAGTGGAGTATAATGCGGGGAAAGAGGACGTGTTGGCGCTGTGACTTGTTATGTGTTTTTCTTGTTGGTGTGTATTAACGCGCGAGTACTTTTCTTCCCCTTGGAGCTCCCTCTCTCCCTTTACATGCTCTCACTCTCTCTCTCTCTCTTTCTTTCTTCACTGAATGCCAGACAAACGGCTAATGAACCTTACATTAGTAGTCATCTCCATTTTACTTTCTCGTGACTGCATAATATCTTATTGTTACTTTCCCTTTGGAACCAATTTAGACTCTTTCTTCTGTGATTACATAATGATAAACGTTGTATTAAGATGAGCTTGCCGTAATAATACCTGTCATCCTACACCATTATCATCTAGGTTGTATGGAAAAGAAGGAAATGCTTAAACTTTATGACTTTTCTTTTATAAATGAGTTGTGCTATGAAATGTTCGAGTGTGCAGTACAGTACACACTGATTCCTTTGGATTTTTAGGTAATGTTTTCTGTATTTTTTTTCAGATGTTAATGCCAATCTAAGGAATACTTGCCCACGTACCATGTTGGACTTTAGCAAATACTTTAGGAAACCTGTCACGAAAGACGTGGACGATGTGGACAACTGCCACTTTCGGACTCTGTACAGACGAGATACGCAAGAAGACAATTTTTCGGATCCAAACTTTCTTTCTTCTCTCCAGCTAAATACAAACCTGAACTACTACAGCTTGAGCGAAGCAATATCTGCCACGACCAGAGTTTCCCTACATCTCTGCATTTGTATTTTGTATTTCATCGTGTACTACCACCTAGGGCACGACCAGATTACTCCGACGCAAGTATTCCAGGCTTCGTTCGGCTGTGCCATTGTGGGTTACATTGTTGTCCAAATGTGGCGCTATTGGGAGGAACGTTGGAATCTAGAGACTCTCATGAAAATTCCTTTAGTTTCAGACTCCTTTGTGGCCATATGTTGTGGATCATTTTCATACTTGTTCGTCCCAATCCTTCGAACTGTCACCACTTCGATGGACACAGACTCAGTTCATGCTGTTTGCATCGTTATGTTTGGCGTTCACTTGATTTGCAACAATTATGGAATAAACTCATACTGCGTCTCAAGGTCCCTTTCGATGAACTCAGCCATATTCTCCATGATATGCTTGGCTTCCCGGCTCCAGAGTGACATGCATTGTTTGGCCTTAGTATCCTTTGGAGTTTTGTCGTTCATCTGTTTCCCTCAGTTTAGCAAAATGTTGTGGAACTGTACTCCAGGATCTAGTGTTTTCATCGCGACTGGAGCTTACGCGAGTTACATGACGTCTGCCTGGTTGGCGCTGTTTTTCATTTCGCTAATGTTTCTCGTCGTTGTCGTCTCCCCCACTTTGTACATTCTATGTATACAATACAAAGAGAACAAATTAGGTCCGTGGGATGAAGCAAAGCCTGATTTGAACTTTGACCCTTATGAACTCCAACAAGCTTTTCAAGGTACTTCTCAAGTGAAAGGTAATAAACCAGCTCGAAAAAATGAATAGACTTTTATGAAATTAGTATTGTTTCCCATTTCATTTTCTTTTAAGAAAATACCTCTATATTTTGTAGTCATTATTGATCAAACAGTTTTTGAGATACGTTATGCTAAAGTTCTTAAAAATTAGACCGATCTCATACATCGTCTTATCGAATATCATCCCTAGTCAGCAAATTGTGACCAAGCCAGTGTAAAGTGTAAATCTTGCTTTTAGAGTAAGTCCATTACGGATTTTGTAAGATAAGCATTATATTGCTTAAAAAATGTATTTCTCTAATATTCTCGAAAATACCAGCCATACTAAATTAAGGACGTTCATTCCATTTGCGAATAGTACGCTGATTATTACAAGCTGTACAAAAATGTGATGAGATGAAATAAACGTTTTATATTACAACTCGCCATAAAAAATAATTATCGCAGGATCATCACATCCACATCCTGTCCAGTTCTTAAAGTTATTAATTTTCTACATTTCTTTTTTTGCTCTCATTATTCATGTCCAGTTTAAACGTTTCATAATGTAATGATTTGAGTTTCAGTTCATAGTCTCTTATGCAAATTATCAACTCTTTATTTATGCAGCTCTTTTTGACTTCTTGGTCAAGCAATTTAAGCGCATATCTTCATCGTGAAATGCTTCCTGTGGTTCTTCGCTCTACAGTATCAGTCCAATAATATAGTTTCTTTCTCAAAAGTTATATGCACTTATTCTAGATAAATGTCGCTGGAGGATGTATACACAACATATTTTGAGTATTGCATTCATGGATGTCGAGTTAAGTGAACTTGATACGACATATCAGTTTAAGATGGGGAAAATTCCTATAAGATATAATGTAAATAGTTGTTATGATAATAACCAAGTTATATTACTTTCTTCAAATTCTGGAATTCTCGATTTCATGCGCAGTTTAGATTAAAATATTGCATTTTACATAAAGAAAATTTTTCGCAAGACGTCTCAGATAAAGATCATTTATTTCACGTCTTTAAAATGGATTCTGTGGTTGAAACATGAATTATTCATAGAATGTCATTTCCTTTGCCCTGGTATTGAAGTGTAAGAGAAGAACATCTTTTCCTACTCCAAGATACTATTGATTACAACAAAAACTGAGACACTTTACGTTTTCCACAAAAAACTGTAAAAATTTGTTTAGCAAATCAAATGCTGATATAACAGTGTCATTATTCAGATGTCTACAGTATAAGTATGAAGGAGAATCGTCATTTCAGGGGGATACAGCGAAAGGAGATATTTGGTCGTCAGTTTTTTTTCTTTATTATCCACGCTTGCATTTAACGAGTTCATCATCGACAGTATTCTCATTCATTTCCATTCATTTAGATTATGCCTAATCAAAAAGTAGAGTAGAATAGAAGCCTAAATAAATTCATAAAATTCGAATTCACTCGAAGCGAGCGAAACACAGGAGCGTGTATTAGTGATGCTAAGCCTTGTGAGGGATGCAGTGTAAGCAGCAGCGCAGTAGTTTTGTTGCTTTTATTTCAGAGCTAAACTTAACATCATATAGTTTAGACGAAGTTTGTGCCTTTTTTATCCATTTTACATAACTCCAAACTTCCAACACCACAACACACTCGTACAAATACTACTTTTTGTCTAACACTTCAGCTTCAACTACTCGACTCGAGGCTTTCCTCAATCCATTTTTATTTGGCATTGCTCTACCACCACCACCTTAACTTTTATACGCACATCTGATGATGACTCATACCTGACAAGAAGAGTGAAACAGTTACACAGTTGACTAACTTCAAAACATGGCAAACATATACCTGCTTCTCCTTCTAAAAAAGTCTTGAAGCGAAGCTACACAAATTCTATGCAAAACGATGTGATGGGATAATATAAAACTGGCGACTTGTAATTAAATTCTTTACCAAATGCATGTAACCTCCTAATTTGAAGGAGGATTTAGTCAGTGACCTCTAGGCAGCTTTCACTTAGGGAAATCGGGGGATTATGCTTTGTCTAAATTATACAATCGCAATTGTTTCATGTGGACCGTCGCACAATGAATAATTTGAAGGCCCGATAGGAATTTTTAGAAATCTTATGGATGATAATTCATAATAAGTAATTAATAATTTCATAGGTATATGCTGCAGTTTTGCAATCTTATCTTACCGGTAATGGTTTGTGCAGCATAAGAAGAAAGTAGTCATTCATTGGCCATCCCATTCATTAACTTTATTATCCCAAAAACAGAGAAGAGACAAAGACGGACGGACAAAACAGATAAGCTCAGAGTTGCATACAAAATGTATCTGTTCATTTTAATCGTACCTACCGTACCATACGTACCAACATAACATCACATTGTATTATTACGTGGCCGAGGCTTAGAATATATGTGTTGTATTTTGACATATCCGTCTGCCCGTCAATCTTTTTGTCTCTTCGCAGTTAACTCCCAATTACGTACGCCAATGGTTTCCTATATTTTTTTTTGCATATTTGCTATGGATACTGACGACATACTGTAAGAGTTTTGGGCAAGATTGGTCAACACGTTAGGTAAATGCTCAATGTTTTTCTGTTCGCCATGCACAATGGAGGAATTTGTTTTTTGGATAAGTACATATTTAATAAAAATTAATCTGGTAAAGGACACTACAAGTCCAAACAAAACGTTTTTGGCTACCAACGAAACGAACGAATGCTTGATTTGCCTGACCTACGTTCAGGAATGCATGCGATTGACTAAGAGAGACAACTTTCACTCGTATTTTGTCTCATCGTCTATCTGGGTTATTAATCAAGATTGCATTTATTTGGCACGTTAAACATATGAAGTATTAAAAAATTCAAACTTTCCAAAAATTTATACTTGAATCGGACCTACATTTTTTACAGGTTGTGTCAGCGATAGCTTATTCAATCAATTCCGGTGATGCTACGAAAAATTCAGTTTTTAATCAGCTAAAACTTGAAAACATTGTATTCAGTCAGGTGATCCTCTATAATTCAGAAAACTTGCTTTGTGTGTCCCCACACTAAAAACTAAATTCTGACTAAAGTAAGTTTAGACCCAGAACATGAAGATGTGAAATACAAGTCATTTATCACCCATATTTAGAGTGTAATTTTGACAATAAAAGATGTGGTTCAACTTACCCCATGGATTTTTTAATTAGGTGTTAAAATGTAAGTACTGAAGAATAATCTTATTGATTCATGAATTAAGGGAGGGAGTCTAGTTCCATTAGATTAGTCTTAGTCTTTGGATTAACCCTTTTGATAGCGTTACTCTAAACTCTTCGCTAATCACATCTTTACAGACAGCTACGTACATAAAACTTTCACAGCATTATTATTATTAGTATTTCTCTGGCTGCAACTGTCGTTGTGCTCTACTCATGTAACCATTTTTCTTACTACTATGGCCAGGCTAGACGAGTTGACTTGGCATAGACCAGACCTTACGATCTACTGGGAAACTCATACTGCTACCTGCCAATCATTTAGGCGAAGCCAAAGACAAGCTTATATACTTTTACACATTAGCCGTTGTCTAGGAAAGCATAGCCTGGGAGGAATACCACTGATTTCGCACAAAGAGAGCAAAATGCAAAAAAAGTCTGTAGTCTGTCTTTGGCTCTTGCCTACTTTGAATTGAACTCAACTCAACGTGCCTTGTGCAGCTGCCTCTGCTTTTGCTGCTGCTATTCTATCCTGTGAGAGTGAGATGAGATCATCACTAGCCAGCAACCAAACCAGCACAATATTTCATGCCTACACACAACTTTTCTATTCAGTTCACTTGGGTATCTGTGTGTACTTACTCTTGTGTATACATAAAATAAATGTTCCTCTTCAAAAAGCATTCATTCTCTCGATCGCAAGCAATCAATAAAGTATGGTGCATAGTAAATAGAAATATTTTGTTACTGCTGAATTTTTAACTTCTTTTTTTAACATAGACGACACTGATCTGATGTAAAACTTAATTTAATTACTTGACTCGACTAATTAGTATTTTATTTTTGCTATTTAGTCATTTTGGCTGCTATTTTGTTGGTGTCCGTGCCAGTTTATATTTTTTTTAATTTGCGAGATCATAGTGCAAATTTATTTTGATTGATAATTGATAGTAAAAGACTTCCAAGTATCATAATGTGGGATTCAGGGGGCATTAGAGAGTTCACTCGTTATTATCGAGATATTTGCGAGACCAACATTAGCAAAAAGGATCTCACTATGAGAACCGCGATTCCGCGCTCAAGCAGCCAGCCTTTATTTCTCTTCCCTTCTTTACTGACCCCACTGTCTCCCGCCGGTTTATCTTCTCCAGCTCATACCGCCGATCGCTATGAAAATGAGCCTCCCTCCGAAGTCCTGCCTTTTCTGTATGTAGGCAACGCCAAAGATTCAATGGATGTTGAGCTTCTAAGGAATCTCGGCATTGGGTATATCCTTTCGGTGACTTCAAATTCCTCCACTGCTCCCACATCACACCTCAACGGTTGCAGTATTGGCAGTCACACCCTTAGGGAAGAGGAGCAGCCAGCGGAATTCAAGACCTTTCAAATTCCCGTATCAGACAGCTTCATCGAGAATCTGGCTCCCTATTTTGATGCTGCGTGCGACTTTATCGGTAAGCCAAGAGCAATACCTAAATACACTACGCGCCATTCATATTAAGCCAATTTCTTAATCTTTAATTTCATTACTTGTGCTTGACTAGATGATGCTCGAAGGACAGGTTCCAAAGTTCTGATTCATTGCCACGCTGGAATCTCTAGATCCCCTACATTTGCAATCGCCTACATTATGAAGTACATCAACTTGAGCAGCCAAGATGCCTACCAGTTCGTTAAGAAGGTTAGGAAGATAATCGCTCCGAATCTTAACTTTATGGGACAGTTGGTAGCCTTCGAAGCCAAGTTGAAGGGTCACACCGGAGGAAGCTTTTCAGAGAACGAATCTAGTTTGGAGTCTGTCAGTTCCCTAGAGGAGAGTTAAATTTGGGGTAATGATTTGATTTACAATATAATTTTAAAAAATGGTTTCATTTCTAAATGATCACCATATCACACACACCATGTCTTTTTATCTGGAACGTAACTAAAAAAGTAATTGTACAAAATGTTCAACTCTGAGAAGGCGAACATGGAAAAGTGGTTTTAAAGGTGGAAATGTTTTCTTATTTTGACTGCAAGATTTCCACTCATTTAACTGGTATACTTTATGTTCTTAGGTTTACCTTACGTCTCTGAATATATGTATCTAAAACTAAAGTAATCATAAGAAATCCAAAAAATACAAGACTTAATCAATCGTCATTGAAAAAATAAAAAGTAAAAATAAAAAGTGTAAAAATACAACATGATACACATCAAATGTGAAAACGAATATCCGTAAAACAGTCAATCAAACAACTCTAGTAATTAAGCATAAATTTTGTTAAGATAAGAAGACACGTACGGTATAGTAATAATAATATTAATTAGAGGGCGATTTAAATAAAACGTAATACATATGATATATATTTTATAGTATGTCCTATTACAATGATGGCCTAGCCCGAGGCCATTTTGTTCTGTAAAATATACTTCGTTTTTTTGTTTGTCAGAGAAAGTGGAGTGTTCTGATACGCTCCCCATATATTCTATTATTATTGTGATTGTTGTTGTTGAGATTGAGGACAAGGATGGTAGAGGAGGATTAAACTTGACCGCAACAATCAAATTGTGAATTGTGCAAGGTGGGAGGGAATGTTTGGCTTGGCTAAGGCAGTAAAATATTTTTAATTGATTTGACAACCTCTAAATAAATTTTACGGGTTTTCATTCATGTAATAGATGTATAGTCATTTTTGCAATCAGTGTTATGATATGATGGTAAGATTGTATTGTGGTGCTTAGTTGGTCGTCCTCTTTGAAGAAGTAAAGTATGATTCAGAACCGTTTCGATTAAATTGTAAAAACAATGCGTGGACTAGCTTTAAATTTTTTTTGAATAAGCATATATTGCATCTGCATAAATTTACATTCGTTGCGCATTAGTCACGGAGATGAAACCAAACGTTATTGAATATGACTTAGAAATTCAGACTTTCATAGGGAGTGAGAATGGTGAGTCATTATACGATGCAGGAGGACTGCATGACTGCAAGCTACACATATTGCACAAGTGCAATTGCATCATGAAGACTACAAATTCAGATCTTCTACATGGATTATTAGAAAAGAGATAAAAAGATAGCGTGAACTATCACTTTATTAATTTCACTTGACATAAATACAAGTTAAAAACTCGAATGGATTACGTATGTCTAGTCTAAACCCAAGTTAATATTTTTATGATGGAACGTATAGCCTAAAAGAGGAGAAGCAAGGCGACCGACCTCAGGCGTTTGTTTTCTAATGAAAACACATTAGATGGAGATCTTATAATATTTAATTACTCTCCCACCACATAAGGAAATCACGATTACCATGTCATCATCATCATGCATTCGCTGTTTGAATCAGCGTTATATTATCTCCTTTCAACAGTATCCTCCCTGTAAAAAGAATCATATAAATTTAATATCTTTCTATATTCCCCTGAAATACATTTTAATTGTGCTTTGACACTTACCAACTTGCTTCCTGTTGTTGGTCTTTAAGGGTACTTCCTCCGCTTCATCCAAAACTAAATTCATGTACTCATCGAAGCCAATGATGACGCCTTCCATTCGGAAAATTACGTTCTCGTACAACCATACAGTCACTCTTGTTCGGTTTTGCAGATACCTAAAGATCAGGTTCTAAAAA
>JAANSQ010001024.1:0-17245 GCA_036850885.1 Lepidocyrtinus dapeste | reverse complement strand
AGTGTAATGGATTTATGTTGCTTTAAACTACCTAAACCAATAAACTGGAAAATTATTTTATTTTACTTAAGTTTAGAAAAATCCCAAATTAATTTGAAGTACTCATTTAATAAATTGGTAGGTACTTATAGTTTGATTTAATTCTATTAAGCTTATGCTCTATCAGTGAATAGATACATCCTTGTGTCCTGTCACCTACTCACTTGTCAGTAAAATTTACTCTTTCCAAATTAGGAAATTTGCCTTGGACCGCTCCTTTTCGCCATTAAAACATTTGCCTTTCCTAAAAATCCTTTACAAAATATTTAGATACAATCATGGCATTATTTTTAAGAATCGGATATAGCGTAGTATTTGCTATTCTTGTAATTTTGTACATTGTCCCTTCATCGTCGTTTCCTGAGGAACCTACGTTAAACCTGGTTCCTCATATAGCGCCATTTTATTCATGTAATATTCACATAATCTCATTTGTCTACTTCAACAAAAAATCAGAAAATGAAAGCATTTTTGAGTTTGACGGTCGAGCGTTTGCTAACCTGGACGTAAATCTTGGACCGTTAGAATATCCAATTATACTTTCACGCATTAATCTTTTCCAACATGAGCCAGCTCAACATTTCCAGCTACGATTCCACGAATTTCTCCAAAGTGGAAATAGCTCAAATGGAGTGCCACACAGATATATATAATAGGTACAAACTAAACGAAGTTTATACTTCTGAGAGAAATAGCGTAATTTGGAATTGCTTCAAACGTTTTAACGATGAAGAACAAGCCTTTCATTTTTACCCCTTGCAAATATTTGCAAAGTCTGTACAATGCATTGCTCAGGTGTACATCCCAACGCATGAAGAGCATGACCTTCTCCTCCCTAAGAATCTCCCTGAGGGGATAACACTTCCTTTTCTGTCCCAAGCTCCTCCTCCAAGCTGCCATAATGCTGATGATTTTGTTTACAATCCAAGCAAATATGTTGGCATTAGTGAGCAAACAGCTTGCGAAATGGATAAAAAAGGTCCTGGTGGAGTGTCATGGCTGCAGAGTAACGTCTATCTAATTCTTATCACTCGAAATCTCGCATTGTGGAAAACCTGGTCTTCGGCAGTGGATGAATTAAGTGCATCTTATACGTTAATGGCCAACGATCCCATAAAGCTAGTGTTTTACGTAGATCCAATTAGTCTTAAACTCTTGAAAAAGTCCCTAGTTTGTACCTACGATTGTGGTGTTTTCTACGAATCGATAATTGAGTTTAACTGGACTTACTCGGATGCCGAACCTGTGGTGGTTCCTGTATTTCAGGATCTCCCTGAGACTTTCTCCGGAAGCATCAATAATGTAGACAAGGCGATACAATCTGCTCGATTAAGTTACTCCAAAGGATTTGGTGGAGACTGGCAAGTTATAGATGGGGAGACGGAATTTCCTAAAATGATGAATTACACTTGTTTTGAAACATTGAAATCGCAAAAATTCAATAAATACAAGTTTACAGACTTGGGAAGTATCAAATTTTCTAGGGCCAATTTAGTAATTGCATCGACTCTCCTACCAAACGCAACTTTAAACTGTTATAACTCCTTGCGTTTATTAACGCATTTAGAAAATAGAACCGCACCTGTAAGAAAGATTGTGTTTAATAGTGTTCCATCATTTTTGCTAACCAGTGATTTGGAATCTTTTCAATTCATCACATGTGGTGGAGTGGAAACCGGCTCATTTTCCTTCATGGGATTGATCTCCTCATATGATCTTGCCTCATGGATCTCACTAATTGTAACGGGTATTATGACGACCGTTACTTCCCTAATCTTTGCGTCCTTAATAGATCATGAAAGGGGATGTAACTTGTATCACTTTACGATGCCTTATGTGGTCCTTCTAGAGCAAGGTCATAATATCCCGGAGAGGTTAGCCAACAAAGGCTCAATACGTTTCCTTCTTGCAGTGTGGATCTTAATGGGAGTAATTCTGTCCAATGCCTACCGTGGAGAAAACATTACACAATTATCATCCCCTATTCCTCCAGTTTTGCCAAAGTATTTTGTCGACTTAGAGAGGAAAAACTTTGTGATTTACTCCAGAAGCATTTATGAATTTGCGGGAGAATTTTTTGACCTGATTGACCAGCTATTTGATGCAATTTTTGGCATGTCTGGCGAGGGAAATAACATCCTTGGAGTGGAACAAAGTGTACTAAAACCCTTCATTGACTCGATAAGCAATAAAACTCTACGAGATAAGTACTGGAAAATTCTCAACTTAACGGCAAATCTCACTCGCGTTAAGGCACAGGAGATAATCAAGACTGGATTAAATGGCTTCATAGAAGCAATCTCATATTGCAATAACACCGCATTCATCTCAACCTCCAACGATCTACAAATTAGCGAAAATTTGCTTAAACTAAAAATATTTAATGAAACCCAGGACATTAATAAAATGAATCATGTGAGCATCAGCCAAGAAAAATGGTTCACAATGACTAAAGGATGGTACATTAAACACGTCGATGTAGAGGCTAAACTTTTACTTCGAAGATTTAACGCAGTTCTAGAATCTGGGATTGTTTCACAATGGAGATATTGGGAACATTTATTTGCAACGAAGAACACTGCAATAGCAGTGGATAAGCTTCAAGCGACCTGTGAAGGTGATGTCCTTGGAGGATAACGTAGTCGTAATATTTTTTAATTATGCTGGATTAATGGTACTATCTTTTGTAGTGTTCACTATCGAGCTGGGTTTTAAACTGGAGATGAATATTTTCTCCACTCAGCTTTGGCTAATGTTTTGGAAGGCTAAGGCATTCTTAACGAGATGTTTCACTTGGAAGGTTTATAAAATCGGAAGAATTTGTGATTTTATGGTGAATTCTTAAACTATTTTTAAGATTTAAAACATTTTCTAGAAGTAATTGTTGAAAATAAGAATGGAATTCTTTTGTAAATGAGAAAAGTATGTATTTAATCCTTTCCCATTCCATTTTCAAATTAGTTTCTTTTGAGAAGCCATTTCATTGTCAAGAAACTGCTGCTAGATAATTAGGCATTGATTAAGCTTCCATTGTTCCCAATCCAAAATCCTTTTCTAGTCTAACAATGACTCCTCTGCTACTCCTTCGCTNTTCCCAATCCAAAATCCTTTTCTAGTCTAACAATGACTCCTCTGCTACTCCTTCGCTCTACAATGAAAATTGCTAGGTAATTGAATTCCTTCTTGGCTGCTTCTCTGCTGATTCTTCTCTCTCTTCAATTAGCTCTGCATTCCATCTTGATGTTTTTTTTAAATCTACGTGATTTTGTGAGTGGTGAGCACGTATCGAGTAAGAGTATATTATCCATGTATTTCTAAAGAGAACATACAATTAAAATAATGATACAGTTTTGCTCTCGTATTCATTTCATCCTACACTCGTGCATTGTTATCGTACATTTGTTGCGTCCAGCTCAAAGCTCAAACGCAATCAAGAGGAAAAAATTTAGACAAAACGAATACTCTGGACTCCAAAGTCTGGAGCTTTTTCAAACCAAACATTTTACATACCATCCCGCTGTTTTACATTTATTTCCATGTTCATACTGTTCAACCTGTCTTCAACTGCTGGAGTTTATGTAGACTCTGTACCTATTATTAAAGCTAGTTCCATTCTTTCCGTTCATTTTCCATCGCATGCACTTTTGAATGCAGAGGTTCAATAAAAACCCCACAATGGCCATTTTTATTAGCTCTGGAAAAGGCATAATATTTATGATTCTATCGTTTTAGCTTGGCCTTTTCTGTTACTACTCGCACTCTTCTCTTCTATAATTTACAGTGTAAAAACGTTGCTGTTTCCTCCAGAATGAATTTCCTCTTTAGAAAATACAAGCATTTGGGTTGCATGCATCATGCATTCTACGGTCGTCGTCACCACCACCACCGTCTTCAGTCTCCAACCCGGTAGTTATCCTCGTCATTACCTTTACTTTATGAAAATATTAAATAGACTATTTCTCATTTTGACTCAAACTTGCTTTCCGAATTGAACTAGTAGTTTACAAAATACATACAATTTAGACTTGACTTGGATATATTGTTTTGAAAATGGGAAGGTGCAGTCGTATTAATAATGTGAGAGTTAGAGCCACAAAAATTCTGTACTTTGGCAGGATTTCTCTCCAGGAAAAAGGGTTTTTGTAATGTATGGCTTTGATGTTTTTTTTACCTTTTTTCCAACTCTATCCAGGTATAATGCAGTTCAAGGAAGTGAACAAACGAGAACATTATTTTCCTGTAGCCTTTTCACTTCCTCATCCATCTTGCTTTGGGTTTGAGTCTAAGAGAAAAAATAAATATTAATATCGTTTTAAAAAAAGAATACTATAAAAAACGGTATTGCAGAGAGAAATATATAATTTACAATGCACAATTTTTACTGCGTGTACCCATTACCCATCACGAAAAACGGGGAATAAATGCAATACGCCCGAAACTCACGAGGAGAAGGCAATGACTTCAAAGTAGGCATGGGTTGTAACGAGTCAGTCAACCTTCTCATTTTGTTCTGGGGGCGAGTGCAGAATACATCCGGGAAAGAGTCCTAGGTTTTCATCCTTTAGAAATTTAGATCGTTCTGAAGCGACACTGAAGAAACTCGTTAAAATGTCCTTACACATCTCAACTCAATTGACTAAGTGGAAAGCCCAGTGATTTCAGATGCCGAAATTGGAACCTGCTTTGATATTTTGGCATTTCTTCTGTCAAACAATCAACATTAAAAATCTCTCGCGTGCGTGTCGGAGCTATTAGGAGTTACACTGAAAGTCATTATTGTCCGGAATCTTAACTTGTTTCATGTGAAATCCAAGAAAAAACATTTCTGACATGGTTGTTTTAAGACAACGATAGAGTGAATAAAGTGAAAGCAACAGTGATTATATACTTTTGATATTATTCTTTGATATTGATATTTTAATATTATTTTTTCTTTCATTCACGAGTGCCACTTCATATTTTTCCCTTTTTTCAAGAAGTCCAACTATGGTACAATAAAAAGATAAAAATTGTGTAGAACGTTATTGCCTTGAAAGGCGAACATCTCATTTTGTAAAAGGAAGGAGCTTATCACAAGAACATTCTGAAGAGGCACGTGTAGATCAAAAACATTTTCTCCGGAATACATTTTTCCCGTAGGTTTTCTCTTTCTTTCTAGACTATTACTGTTCAAGTGGAGTTTTTAGATTTCCTTCCTAAATAATAAATTAAACGGACTTGTTTGAAGGAGAGAGTTCCACAGTACGTAAAATTCAAGAGGGTCTTTTATAAATTCAAAAAAGCTTTTGTCCTTTCATAAAGTACAATTATTCCTGCTGCATGGGTAGCTCCAAAGACTAAGCATTCTCTCATTCTCTCGGAGAGTCCTGCAGATTCAGATTCTTTTCTGTTTTCTAGCATTCGTAACAATATTATAGCGTGTTTACATAGTAGGAGTACAGTCACGAAACCAAATGATACTAAATGCACATCTATTTTCATATATTATGCATTAACTGCAGTACATGGCATAAGCCCCTTAAGCGTTTTCTATTTTCATTGTCCAAACGAAATATTATTACTTTGCCGGCTTTTCCATTTGATCTGGAGTTCTGGTTCTGGAGAGAGAGAAAAGAATGGGAGGTAAAATACGCATTACTTAGAACTGAATGCCTTCACTACTAAAAATGGAGAGATATGGTCTACTCCTACTAGTTTTTTCATCGTTTTCAGTCGTGCATGCCAAATTTCCCATATAATTTTTTTTCTCTTGAGCTGAGAAATAAAATACTGAAAAGAATGTATACTGTTCCAACTCTGTCTAGTTTCTCTTTACGTTTGAGAAAATGTTACTTTAGCTAACCATATAACACTACTTATTCCACCAGGACAAAAAAATTCTTGCAACTTTACCATAAAATACCAAATCCGCCCCATAGCCTTGTTCGGTCCATTCATCCTTTTTTTTATTCTCACGAGCGGCTAGAGAAAAAACGTAGGGAAAGGAGATTCTTTTCGTGCAATGCGTCCGCCCATGGAATATGAATCAAGTGAAGTGAATCCTTGCATTTCCGAATGCAGTTTTCGCTCGGACACGAAGGAGCCTAGACGAGAAATAAAGAACTCCATTGTGACAATATTTCAGAACGTGATATAGCTACACACTATAAAATAGTCGTTAAGTCTGAAGGAATTATCGCCTCAAGGGCGAAGTAAAAGGGTTTTGTTACTTTGTCTAGAGCTATAAACGGTTGCTATTGAACAACTGTCAATTCAACCGCTTTCGTAACCTTTCATATGGAGTTTTTCATGTGTCTAAACCACGCAATCATTTTTGCCACATGATTTATAGAGGTTACACAAGTTTTGCATGCATCTGCAAATTTGTAAGTACAAACTTTTATTTTATAAAAATTGCGCAGTAGTTCCATTACCTTTTATGCGATTAAGTTTTTGGCAGGAGGGAATACAGCATTTCCTCCCACGACTGTAATTTGTTTAAGCTGTTGCTCATTTTAATCTTTTCGATGAAGCTGTTTGAAAATTTTTTGAAGCCTACACAAGCCCATTCATCCATGCAGTGCATGCATTATGCATCGTCTTTAAATCTTCAAGGCGTCTCTAACATTCAAACAGAGTCATTTGAATGTGATAAAAAAACTGACTTATTTCATAGCTCATCTTTCAGCGTTCATGTTACGAGGTAGTTATACTCCTGCGCTTTCATAAAAGACCGGATTTTTTTAGGATGGGATGAGCATAGTGAAATAACATAATGATACGATAAGGATACAAATGAGTAGACTCTTAGTGACTGACAGCTCCATGCGTCATACTAAGAATACCAATTTTCTTTTCTGATTGCAGCGCATTTTTTTCCTCAACAATCTTCTCCACCATCCATATCCATCCTACTATTTTGGAGCATCAAAGCGAGAAATTCTGATTCGCATTTTTTGCTGTGAATTTTTTGGTGGAGTGTCATGGTCGGCCATTTCATGATGGAATGCCGAAGGGAGACTGAGTCTTGGATTGTCATCTAATAATAAACGCATTGGCTTTTTCATGTGTCATAAACCCTACTGTTTTATTATTAGACGGTGGTGTGTTATCATGTTATCAACTTTTAGATAAATATCTTCGGAGGAGTTTTTATGTGTTTCATTAGGAATAAAATGTTGATTTGATAAAATGGTTGGTGGAGGGCTTTTAATGTTAATTAAATTTGGAAGTGTAATAATATGAAAAATGTTTTTGTCGGTGGATTTTCTCGAACAGTTTTGTGGTCTGCTCAAGTTACTGTTCTTCTTTGTATTTTTCCTCTCCGCGGAGGAGTCGGTATTGAACAATCCATTTGGTAGGTGATGGTACCTGGATATATCATCGGCCGTGAATCATACATGAATTATGTGTAGAGATATCGTACCTGATATCATTATGAAATGAAGCCAAAGCCAACCTAAAAGAAGCAAAACGAAGCGTTGGCATTATTGGCAATGTTGGCATGATCAAACCGTAGCAAAAGCGATGCATTAGTTAGGCACCAAACAAAATCACAATTTAAGCCAAAGTCACCGCAGAGGACATTATATTCATTGCTTTTCCAGTAAGTTTCGCTTGCATGCATTGATGCATTTCTTCTTCAAAGCTAATTCATTCTTTAGAAAAAAACCGTGATTCTCACATCAGAACGTTCGCACAAGATAAGGTATGATACGAGTTGGTACAAAATTCACAATCGTAATCATAATCAGTGTTAGATATGCTTTGTACCAAGTAGCCTGATATCCCTATCTGTATTTTTTAAAGGAAAATGAGATTATATTAACGCTACCCCTGCTTCTATTATGCTTTTTTTGTTGTAATGGCATTGCTCCCAGCAGTTTTTTTTTGCTTAAGCTAGATCCGAATGGAGTGTATGGACAAGTTGTGTTCTGCATGGAAGTACGCTGTTGAGAGGTGGAAAATTTGTAGAATTTTGTGACTGTTGGTTGGTGTTGTTGACTTGAAGCTTTTTGCTGGGAAAAGTTAGACTTACAGACTCATCATCATCATCACGTCATTTAAGTAGTATAAAAAAAGTATTTTCTGTCGGGAGAGTCTAGTCTCGAGACCGAGACCAAGTGAACTGAAGCTTTTTCTCATTTCCAGTTTGTCAGTCTGTAAGGATGCATGCTACTGTTTTGTTTGGAGCGAAGCATCCATATCGTGTCGTATAGTCGTAGGATTTTACTTCCTTGTTTGTTGTGAGTGAGTGAGTTTCATGGAATGTTGGAGATATCCTGGAATGGAAAAAAAATTACGGAAGATTAGGAGTCGGAAGGAAACAACTGTTTCTACATGTAATCGGATGCATTACATAATTTAGTAAAGAAAAGGAAATAAGCTGGAATAGTCTAATTAGGTACGTATACTTTCTTTTAGTGCTTAAGTTGGAACTTGGAATTATGTACGCAGCTGAAGTAGAGTATAAGCTGTCAATGTGTAAAATGGAGAAGGTGAAAATTTAAGGCTTTCTTTCTAAAGAGTTTTAGTGACAGTTGGGGATACAAAGAACACATATAGTTTAACGGAAGTTGTGCAACATTTTGGTTGGTAATAAACTTATAGTTACTTAGCAACCTATTAGGGAACTTACACTGTAATTTTTTACCTATCACTTTGATAATCAAAATATTGTTTGACGACTCTTAATTTCATAACTGTGAGCAGACTGCTAACCTTTGTAGACGAGAAAAAATCATTGATGAAAATCATTCAAAAGCACCCGGGAAGTTTGAATTTGATATGTAGTTTAGCATATTTACAGTGTTGTGATGTTAACGCCAGAAAGAATGATTCAGCAGGAGTTTTTCCCTTCAAAGTAGGTAGGTTGAATAGCAGTTAGTCATGAACCACATTTTTAAACCTTGCCGCCAAACAGACAGAACAGATGAAAAGTTTAAAGTGTGAGTTTTGAATTTCCTTATTAACGTAGTCTTCCAAGTTAATATTTAAATTTCCCCATAAACGAAAAGAATACAAAAAGCTTTTCCCAGCTTTTTTATTGCTTTGAGTTGATTTCATTGCCTCGTTTGTTTTTGGTTGAAGTTATTTTTTGTTTGTGACAAATTGTCCAGAAGCGAGAAAGTGATGGATTCATGAAGTATAATTTGATTGCTGAGGGTATGAAGTAGCATGAGTTACCATTGGTAAAGCTATAAGGAAAGTGGGTTGGTTGTTGTTCTTCACCGGCTCCCCTCCGGTGCTAGCTGGAGGGAGATGCATGAAAAATTGATTTATTGATTGAGTGAAGCCTACGTAGGGAAATGCTTCTGGAAATATTGAGCTTTTTTGGAGCATGAATGTGTTCATAAAGGTTAATTTTTGTAGTGCAGAAATGTCCCATGCATAATAAATTGAGTTATAACCGAGTCCATACAAAATGCGTTTCAATTTTAGAAAGTATTTAGCATGATATACAGCTCGTTTACATGAATGAATAACCATTTTGCCATGCTCTAAACTTAATCGATTAATTAAGAATTAATTTGTAAACATCCCCGAAACATTTATATGTCTGCCTTAGTGCCTTGTCTACCGGTGGTTGTTATTGCTAATTTTTTGCCGAATAGATAAATTCAACGGAAAAGTGAATTTAAGTAGCTAATTGAATTGCTAAGTTTTACTACTCAAAAATCTCCTGTTTCTACTTAATCTCCCTATCAATTTAAGCTGCTCAGAACAGATCTTAGATTAGGACCGTAAATAGTCATGTTAGAATTAGATTCGTTGTCTGTTAGTTGCCGGTTGCCGGCATCTTCCAATCATACTCTCCATTTCGGCAAATTCCAGTTCGGCTAATGTTCAACCAGCCTCGCAGAAATCCTTAAATAAATAATAGCCAATTGCTGAACCCTGCATGTATTTTTTTAGCCAATTTAAAACTCGCCACAAATGCAAATAAATCTCACGAACATTGAACCGTGTCTTTCTTGCTCCTTCTATTCTCGTAAAATCAAATAGGGCTATAAGCAAGGGAAAATTGCTGTTTTGTTCATTCACGCTACTCACTTTCCAAAATCCTAGAAGAATAATAAGAATAAGAGTACTTTCTAAAAATACAATAGTCAGACAACATTGTTAGTTTCCTCCGAACTGCCCTTCTGTTTGTATGGTAAAGACAAGGAAAAGTCGAGATGCCCGAGAAAGACACGCGAGTTTACTCTTTATCTTTCACTATAAAAGTTCTCATTGCTTATTCTCCCTTTTTATTTTCCATTTGGTTCTTAAAGTAAGATGAAAGTGTGGAGGGGGAGCGCTCAACTCAACCAAATTTACCACACGAGCCCAATGAAAGTTTATGTTTTCTCTGGAAAATGAAAAGAGCAAAACCTTCAAAACTCTAGGAATTCAAAATGCCACATCATTTCACAAGAGAAGAACAGTCCGTACACCAGACCACATTTCACGCATCGTTTTTCCCCGTGAAAGAGAAGATAAACAAATTTTGTATAAACTAAACAAAAATCACACAAGAAGTTTTCTTGAAATCTTATGCGATTCTTGATGTTTCTTGATATTATACTGATTCCCATTTTAACATTTCAAGTGGAGAAATTACAAATGCGCATATGAAATTATTCCCACACAATTTCCATAAGCGAGAAAGCGGCTGTTTTGGAATTTGAAATGAATAAAACTTGAGAAGCTTAGAGTTTCCTTTGAAAAGGAAGTAATAAACATTTTGAACATCTTCCCCTTGACATGTTCATATTCTTGACTTATCTAGAAAGTGAAACCCCTTGTGGTTTCGGATCTTACTTGGAGGTAATGCAAATTCGGTAGTCCCATAGACCCACGCAGTATTTATTTCGGGAAGAGCATTGAGGTTTTCACTCCAATTCTGCAGGATTGGTACATTGACTATTTGAAAATTTGAATTTGACTTGCATTTTCAAAGAAGATGCCCAGATTTTTACGTTCTAGAACTCTAACATGTAGCACCGTTAAGTACCTAGTAGGCCTTTTCTTCACTTTTGATTTAGTCGGTGTTTCTCATGTTGCTCTAGCGTGAAAAGATATATGTACCTTAACCTCAAAACTTATCAGTTCTCAAGCAGACAATGGAAAGTTTTTGTTGCTTTTGTTGTTTGTTGTTTCTTGATTTTTTTAGAAATATGGGTATCTTCGTGTCATCATTATTTTCCAGCTCAAATGGTTTATCTGGGAAGCCTTTAGGTATCTCTGAAAGTATAGTTCAATGTCCTTAGTATAAAGAGATTCTTTTTGTGTGGGAGCTTAATCAAAGTCGGAAAAATGGAATGGAAGGGAGGGTTCTTGCTTCCTTAGCGGATGGTGGTGATGGCTTCCGCCTTTCTTTTTACAATTAGAATTCATGGTTTAATGGAGTTGGGGTGGTCACTGCATGAGTATTCATAAAAGTATGGTAAACGTATAGATATTCATAAATTCTTGGCATACATAATTAGCTGTCAGTAAATGTCAGATGAACGTCATGGAGGGTTTGTGTAATTTTATGACTTGAATTTTTTGAATAGCCTTGCAAAGAACTTGGTTCAGTTACCTCACATGCGTCATAATTTCAATCTAGAGGTGTGGCTAATAAAAGTGCCCACATTTCCGCAACTATTAGGTGAAAGTAGTAGAATTATAATTTATAAACTACTTTTCTCTCATTTCGGTAGAGAGTCTCTAAAATCATGTTACTTTCTCTACTCGGAAATGCTTTTTCATGATTGTATTGTTCAATTGTTCATTCATGTGCCATTCTAAAGTGAAAGGGGAGAAAAGGTACAATGACTCCATCCATTATTCATTAATTTTCTAGTATTGCTTTTACGAACGTTGGAAGTTCGGTTTGAAAGCTTGTCTACCCTCTCTACTGGTTCTGGAGTTCTGGTAGTTACCCAATCTTGATAGGGCTTCAATACTTCACGATACCCTTTTTTATTAGTATTATGATCGTCATCATTTTCTCATTTCCTCACTGGATTCTATTGTTAGTCCAGTTTCCAGCTCTGGTGAGTATATGTACAGTCCGTTAAAGAATTTTTAGGGACTCTATACAGTCAATGCAAAATGAGGAGGTGGAGGTTACTCTAGAGACATAATAAAATCAGAATCAGTATTGTCTGTATCTTGTTCCCTGGTCATTCCATATGAATGCTATGGCATTATATTAGGGGGACGCAATAAAATTCACGTGGTGCAGTTACACTCGAAATAGATTTCAATTTATGAGAATCATAACCGTTATAAGATTCCAATAAAAAAGCAATTTATGCTGTGATTGCTTTCCTTGAAGGAACTTCAGGCATATGGTATAATACCAAAGGTGACCCGTAACAAATGACAAAATTGTCTATTTCATTCCAATTTTAGAGACTATGCTAAACTCATGCAGAGAAAAAAACAATTCTAATTTTGTATCTAATCAAATCAGAATCAGGGTAGAAACGAAAGTGAAATAGAGTAAAATGCTTA
Source organism: Lepidocyrtinus dapeste (assembly GCA_036850885.1). Lineage (NCBI taxonomy): Eukaryota > Metazoa > Arthropoda > Collembola > Entomobryomorpha > Entomobryidae > Lepidocyrtinus > Lepidocyrtinus dapeste. Next base: position 4,741 of record JAANSQ010001024.1, on the reverse strand, counting down.
ATTGTACAATATAATTTACAATTAGGCAAATGTACAAATCCTGTTTTTTTTGTTTGTTTACAGACTCTTGCTTGGTGCTGCATAAACAACCGTTAAAGACTCCAGCGTGACTAAGAGTCAAGAACCCCGGTAAAGTAAACAGCTATAAGCTACCAGAGTTTGTTTTTCCAAGAGGAAAGTGCTCCTTGGTAAACATCACCCTCTAAAAGATCATTTCCATCTCGTACGCAGAAAGACTTGAAAGACTTGAACTCTAAGATCAAATTGCGAAGCATCGCTTTCTCTTTCGTAAAGTTTAAAAATGTTCCCAAGAGGGAGGCAAGAGACAAGGAGAAAGTAAAAAAGTGAAAGTATCACTCTCGTGACTAAAAAGGCTGCCTACATAAGCTGCAGGAGAAAGGAGACGAGAGAAAGTGTTTTTTATATGAATTTAAACTTTATTCTATTTTGAGAAACGGGAGGACACGGTAGGAAAAAATGGCCTTAGCAGAAATCCAAAAGTTCCTAGTGGACCTACGCTCCTCTACGGATGTTGAACTGTATGGGGTGAAGCAAAAAAAGTTGAATGAGTTTACGCTCAAGGTTTCACAGACCATTAAGGCTGCAAACGTTGATGAAGCGGATAACATTCTAAATAATATAGAACCCATAGACTTTTACTCCAAGAGACTACGTCTGGAATTAGCGAATGCTCTACAACGACCAGGTCCGATTTTAGATGCGTTCGGGAGCGAAGAGAAGCTTCTGATTGAGAGAGCCCTGCAATTTAAATGGATATACAGTGGTCCCAGTTCCATCCTTCATTTAAACGGGAGCAACGACTTGGTACAGCAAGTCTTCCCCCGTATTTCATATTCTTGCAGAAGACGAATTATTCATCGATTCAGTAAGCACTGCAAAGACGAGCAAAGACTGGAGGGTGTGTACCGCGCCGTAGAAGAGAAATATGGGATTGCTTCAGCCATCCAACTTTTGCCAGCGTGTAGTCAACCCTTCATCGAGAGTTTGATGGATGGGAAGAAAGTTCAACTGTCCAGTAGACAGCTAGAACAAATTTTGGCAAAGTATCCTAACCTCGCTGTATCCTATCTGGATAAATTCTACAATTTACTTTGGAAGGAGCGAGAGAGTAATAAATATCTTATAAATAATTCGTACGGACTTGTGCTCTCAAAGTTGGTTAAGATTGAGCCTGAGAAATTCATGGATTTGTATGAAAAATATGGAGATCTTCTGGCGGGGTTGGGACTAGGACCGAAGTTAACTTCAGTTTTGTTATCTAACGAAAAATATGTCGAGAGGATTATCCAGTCTGCGTCAAAATACGCCCGTATTCTCCACCAAAAGAAAACGATGAGAAAGTTACAAGCTGAAAAATTCAAAAGGTTTTTCACATCATTACTCCCACCGTCTATCACTTCCTTCCAACTTGTTTTCGAGATTGGGAGACAAGGCTACAGAGGGGAAAAGGATTCACTGTTCAATTGGCTGCAGAAATTCCCTAAAGAGAAGAGATTCGCCATGTTGGAGGAGGCTTTTGAAACTGTTTATTCGAAAAAATTGCTGGATTTCCCAGAGTTCATGACTTCCCGTCTAATTCAACTCTTGCCTCAGGAACAGAGGACCAAGTGGGTGGATATGAGATTGACTCTGCCTGATAGCCAGTATCTGTACCAGAGCATTGGTAATGTTCCAAGTCATCATGAAGGATTCTGGGAAGCATTCAGGGGAACAGCTCACTCCTTACCGAAGCTCAAGGGATATTTAGCCTTAGAGTCTGATATACATCGTAGAGCAGAGCTGGTATCTATGCTGGTGCTCACCTGCTCCATAAATGATGATCTCCAGGGCTTGGAGGATGTGTGCAAGTATGTAGCCAGTCGGTTTAGAAATGATCATGTTCAAGTACGATCCGAGTTTTTGAATACGATCGTGTCCAAATTCGATCTCCAAAAGTTGAAAGATGAGCATTGGCAATCGATCAATGAACTTTTACAGATTTCCTCGATGAATAATGAGTTTTCTCATCAGAGCAATTTCCAGCTACGGATTTTGGAAAAGTCTATACATTACAGGTTGCTTAGAAAGCTTCCGGTAGAAACACAAATCCAGCATTATATCAAAATCCAGACGAGGACTTATTGCTGGGGTGAAAGTTGGAATATTTTGATTAAACACCCTACCCTGGAGAAACAATGCTTGAAGTTATTTGCTACCCAAATTGCGCAAATTTATCCTGGTGGTGGTCCTTTCCCTAGTAACTCGAGTCTCACTGCAGGAATAATCTCCATGGCGGAGTCCATCGCCGGATGGAATCGAAGACATGCTGAAGATCCCATGACAGTTTTAGAATTCCCTTGGCTCATTTCTCGCCTCGAAGAAGTTCTGGAGGGGATGGGTGAGACCAATAAGACTAGAGTTGTGCTCGCATTTCAGAGAGATCCTCAAGCTAAGGAAAAGTACTTTCCGATCCTACTCAAGTCCAATCCTTTGCCTCCAGTTTTACTACACTTTCTCCGCACCGCTCCCAACTACATCTTGGAGAATATTGAGTCCATCCTGTCTTTCATTTTGAGAGCACTTAGCCTTAAAAACTATGCAGTATTCTTCAAACTTTTATTACGCCAGGGATACACTATACTCTCCAGAGAATTTGTGAAGCAGGCCAAGGAAATTATCCAGGACGAGGATGAGATGTTGAGGGAGAGGGTAAATGCAATTAAAATCATTTCTTTGCTTTTGCCTACTGAACAGTTTCTGGAGATTTGTAAGCGCTACTATCCAGAAGAAAGTAAAGTGGATGTGTCATTAGATGATATCGAGACAAAGTTTGAGATGAGTAAGGCTGTCAGCATGTCCTTAAAAAATATCGAGCATCCCTCCAAAGCACTCCCTGTCCTGTTTGAGTTTTGCAAAGGAGACTACTTAAAACTAGCGATAGGATCTCTATACTCTCTTTGCAATAATGCCCGTGAATCCGAAGCAATAACATTTTTGAAGGAGCTTGTCAACCGGCCTGTGTCAGTAAAGAAACACGCAATACGTCTCATGACCACCATTTCCAACAAGAAAAATATCATATCTTTCTTAAAGAATTTGTGGGAGAATGAAAAGAATCATTCCATTCGTCACATAATTTTCCAGCGTATATTCCAACTCTTTTTGTATGAGAGCTCGGAGGATAATTGGAAACTTTTGATGAGTGCGATTGAGGGCTTGTCCCAAGTAGATCAGAACTATTTGAGCTCTCTGGGCTCCTTTCAGAATGTTGAGCACATTCCAGATAAATATCTTCCAGAGTATTTCCGAGTTTCTTGGAAAGTAGTAGATGGGATGGAGAAACCAGGACCGGAAGTGAAGTGGGCTTTGGCCAGTATTCTACAGAGCATAACTCCAGACAGGATCTCCCTCCTAGAGAGCTCCTTCCTTCAAGAAATACTCAAAAAGTATTTGTTTCTTATCAATCAAGACCAGAATCTGGAGTCGAACGTGGTGTACTTGGCAGTCAAATATCTACTTTATCACCGGAAGGAGGAGCAGAGTGCTGAGGTAGATCTTATTTTGGAGTGTTTGAAACGCCTCACAGGCCCAGGATGGGATAAGGCAGATGAGAACATTATTACCTTGTACCCTTGCAAGCAGGCCTTGAGCTCTTTCATTGAACAGCTTTGTATCGAGTCGTTTAAATGCCCTAACGTCAAGTTGAGGGATGATGCTCGCGCCAAGACTCTCATGGAAAGTTTAGGGGAGAAATTGTCTAGAGTGGTGAATACTTCGGAGATTTTCAATGACAGCTTGTTCCTCCGACTAAGCGTGATATTCCATTCCAGACCGGAAATCAAGCTAGGGGAAGATCTAAAAGAGATTGGGAAACAAGTGGGCAAGTTGGCAGATGAATTGATCCAAGTTTACCAGCCCGAAATAATTGGCATATTTTCAGAGACTTTGAAACGGTTCGTGAGCCTCTGCTATAAATTCCGTTTGACGGAGAATGAAGGAAATGGAGGGAGGATCATACACGTCGTAGATGGGCTACTGCATTCCACTGGGACGATTGATACGCAGATTATTGCGGCTCAGTTCCTCAGTTCAACCTACCCCAAACCCCACGTCCTGGAGGAAGAGTATAAGAGACTTGTCACCGAACTCAGAAAGATTCCTGATCGGACTGTGCAAATATTTGTGAACTATAGGCTCACTCAGAGCAGACCTATTGGGTATTTTGATATGCTCGTGTAAGAAAAGTCCGAATTTTTTTCTACTCTCCATTTTAATATGAATTGGCTATAAGATGAATGTTAAGAGATTAAACTTGTTTGTAAAGGAGGAATTATGAAATCAAATGTGTAAGTTAGGTATGAAATAATACTCTGGGTTTGGTTTTGATATTGATAGGATTAGAGGATGTATAGTGATCAATTTAGATGATGATGTGATGTAGCTTTAAATTTTTTAAGACGTAGGTTGTTTACGAAGGTTTCAAATCTGATAAGCTTTGCTACGCTGGAAAAGGCAATCAAATCAGCATTTTAAAATATTCTTACACTTAGACATTTCTTAGACATGTAATTGCTTTAATAATCCTTTAGTTTAATGGAAACTTAAGTGGCTTCAGCAGGGATATTGATTTGGGTAGAGTAGCTTCCAATTTTAGATCTCTTTATACATAATTAATTGCTTATGTTTACTAATAAACCAAATAAAAACGTTGATGCAACATAAGGGGACTCCTGGTAACTTT
>JAANSQ010001023.1:0-17247 GCA_036850885.1 Lepidocyrtinus dapeste | reverse complement strand
TTAGTTTTACCCATTCCGATATATTTACTAAAGGTTAGATAACAAGAAATCATCTAGGTTATATCACTATTTATATCAGAATTGTGTCCTACCTCCACCGAAAAGCAAACAAGGTTTGTCTTAACAAGATACTTTACTGATTGCGCACAAATGAGAAGCATCTATTGTTCCTCCATCTTTTATTTTATTTTTTGCAATCCCGTGAGCCAGAGGTAAAGCAACAACAACTCTAACGATCCCTAAAATATTAAATTCGTTTACAGATTCAACTGAAGCAGACAACTCTAATCTCGACGAATCTCCACTTGAGAAACTCGGCAAACCTGTGATGGAAATTGTGGAAATCGTTGCTCGACCTTTCAAGCCCGCTTCAGTTTTAGTTTTGGACTTTTTCCGAAAGCCGAATAGTACCACAAGTAGTACAGAGACTGATTTAATATCATCGGAAAACAATGATGCTTCTACGCCTAAACCAACATCACCGGGGAAAAAAGACTCAAATTCAGATGAAAAGGAACGTGAAGAACTGGAGGAATCTAATACTGAAAAGCAAAGTAAATTCTAGTAATAACAAAAGCTTTATTTAGCCATAGATTATTTGGGCAACGCAGACCGGATTATATATACTTTTCCTTGGAATATTCACGCAAAAAATCATAAATTCTAATTCACGCATTAAAAGCATCATCACCATTCTAATCAGTTTGCATGAGTAGGCGTTAGACATTATATTACGAGCCTTTTCAGTTTAAGCGATTTATTTTTATCACATGCCTTTCATATTTTCTTAGGTGCCGTGGTCAACGCAGGTAAGGCTGGAGATGATGACAATGACGAAGATTCCTTCGAAATTACTCCATCAACATCGAGACCTGGCCGTTTCCAAAGGAAAAATACGTTTGGAATTGGCAATAGGCGAAGCAAGAGAGAAACTCATCAAACGGGCAATAATTCACAGATAGATGATGATGATTCCGGTAATGATAGTCCCAGCGTCTCATTCTCATCACCGAACAGGATTTTAAAGAATCATATTGGCATTCCTATCCCAGAGAGTTCAAGTAGTCCTAGTCCAAGTGCCACTACAGCAAATAATGACGACAGTGATGACATAGCTGAGCTTAGTATCAGCAGCGATGAGGATGATATCGACTCAAAGGATAACGCCAGTAAAAACGGCACAGTGAAAATATTTTTAGAGATTCTACAACTGGTGCCTCTTTCAAATTCCACGGCGAGCACCACATCGGAAGACAATTCTACAACAGAGAATCCAGCTAAAGAAGCCAATTCCAATCAAAAACCTTCCAAAGATGATGATGATGATTCGACAGGGAAGACATTAGGGGTGAAGCAGGAAACACAGAAGCGAATTGCGAGATCCGCTGGAGAGCAAGTTACGGAAAAAAAGAGCAATCCATCAAGTAGTCTAAAGGCATCAGCTACTCCATCATCAGGAACGACTGGCAAACCACTGACTGAGAAAGAAGCACCAGCTGCCCTTGCTCCATCAACTAATGGTCCAGCAGCTCCCATGGAAGCTAAACCTACCACTGATAACAGCAACGAAGGACCTCCATTAGAAAATGTTACTGAGCCAGTGGGCAAATCAGAAGATGACTGAAACGAGAACATGTAGCGCCAGCAGAAACAAAATTCACAAACTTGCTCTTCCAAAATATTCTCTACTTGTAGGTTTCTTCCTTCACCCCATCTTACTCAAAATATCTTACCTACTTATAATGCTTATATATATGATGATGTAACTTGTTATAGCCTCTTTTTGTGATGTTATTAGATTTCCCGTTTGTCTTTTCCCCAAAGTACTAATACCTTCACTTGTAGTAGTTTACAAATGTTAAAGAAATAATAGAAGTGCAGTCAGTGTGATGAGAACAAGACAAATCTTCTTCTGCCATTTTTCCTCTTTGCTTCACACACATTTTATTTTCCTTTCGGGTTTTTTCTTTCTTCTCGTGTACTTCTGCTGGACATTTGGATCGGTTTGGTTAGTTAGTTTTTCTTTGGCGGTTGGTGTTCCATTTCATGTAATATTAGATTAGATGTTCTCCTTTTCGCACAGACATGAGTTGAAAGCAAAAAATTGTCTGACGAAATGCATTACTTACTTACACTCATCTTGTTTTTTTTCTCTGCCCATTTCTCATCAATATCATTTTCAGTTGAATGCGGTGAAAAGAGTTCCAACACCTAGTCTTTTCCGTTCAACCTTCAAATGACTTCATTTATATGCTTAGAGTCCTAGTTCTTAGACCACGTTACCCAAGTAACTTTCTTAGGATGAAGCACATCTTGAGGTTAACCTCTTTGACTTGAGGGTTACATACTTATTGGTTCAAGGTATTTATAAACTTTTAATCTCTTACATTATCATATCATATTATGCATGCAACTGCTCTTCTAGCATTCAATCGATTGTAGACTCCAAACCCACGTGGAATATTTTGATTTGAAAAGTTTTATGAAACGATGTTTGTATATGTTAGCATGTAGTTTACTGTTTTCAATTATGGAAAAAGTTTGTTTCCCCTTTGTACAAAAATACAATTCGAGATAGTTTGGCCAACATCTTTCCATCAAGTCTCATCATCATTATTTTTACATGAGAATTCTAAATCCTTTTTTAGTTTCTGACATTTTCTAGGAGTTTTACAGTGAAACTTTCACTCCGTTTCCGTTCTCATCTTTAGATGCACGCGTGACTACTCACTGAACAGCATTGTGCAATAGGTGGAAAAGAATTCCTAACTACAGAAGGTACACAGCCCTGTAATTAGCAGTATAAATAATTTTGAAAATGAAGAATAGTCTAAACACAAGACACCCACACAAAAAGTTTGCAATTTGGCATTGCACAATAAAAAATTTTTGCATTCGAGAATATTCTTGGGCACTTTTTGGATTGTTAGTTTTAATATCGCTTAGCTTCGTCTACGTAACTTCATAACAGTTACATCCAGAAACAAAAACTTGTTTACCCTTAACCTCTTTGATAATCTTCCGGTAATTGTGGAATAACCTTGGATTGTAGCTACCTAATTTCGGTCATACAACCAACCACAGAATTAAAAGTTAAGATTGGTGCAAAGAGAAAACTTGTTTGGTTCAGTTGGCCTTATTATTTGGGAAAGGTATAATAGGGCTTGATTATAAGTAAAAGTTTTTTTTCCAGACTACATGACGTGAAGCTTACATGAAATCAGGTAGGTTGGGATAGATCATTTCATTTGTAAAAAAAACTTTTCCTTTCATCAGATATCATTCTTTGTTCCGTGTGAGGCCTTTAAATCTGCTTGTTTTACTTGAAGTTATTTCCTGTAATTTATTTTTTGTCTTGCACTCCACTCCATACAAAATTGATACTATTTTCCTTGACACAAAAGGCATTTTTACCGTTGTAGTACTTACCAGTACATGGAATACCCATTTGATACTTGAAACCAGTAAACCTTGTTTTGTCTATGTAGCACCAACAAAACTAACTAGCACAGTTTAGTTTAGTGTTCCTCATTTGCCACCAAAGACTTTTTTCCTAAAGCTCCCAAGGTTCTTCCTCCTTTTCTCTGGTGAACTTTCATCAAAAACTAGAACAAATTACCACTTTCTCTCTCTCTCTTTCTCACTCTTTTTGGCCGAAAAAGTTTCAACTCTCCTAATTCTTTATATTATATTTCTCGTTTTGCCTTTTCCTTTCCTTTTTTTTCATTTCCGTAGAGTCCTTTCACTTCTTGATATATAAAGGACGGTATATGGTGGTGCTAACGTGAGATTCATTTAATTTTTTCTTCATTTACCGACCTGTCCAAGCGAAAAAATACTTGTTAGTTTATGTGCGCCGTCAAGTCAAGATTTAGTCGAGTTTGCTTGCTTGCACCAATAGCATTTCCTTTCTACCTGGTTTTGTTTAGTCTGGTCTATCATTACGCAGAACTTTTTTTCAAAAGAAGGACGCAAAAAATGCCAATTAAAATTCAGTTACACATTTTTTACATTAGGTCTATAATATAATACCAGTTGTTTGGACGGTTGTCGTCATCCTCGTCTATTCGTTTAATTTTGGATACGTAATACTATAAATCATAGCAAGACTTAAACTTTTTTATCCGACTTTTGGGAACAAAATACTGACTGAACACTTACAAAACTTCCCTTCACATCTGGACATTATTACCAAGTACGTAATAATGAGCGCAAAAAGCCAAGAAATAAAATAACCCAGCCAACTGAGAAAAAATGGGAGTAATGGTTCTCTAATCACTTTCTAGAAATGCTGTAATTAATCCTTTTAATTTCCAGTAAACCTTTGAACCATTCGCAATTTATCTTTTTTTCTTGCTCTCCTATTAAAAAGGCAGGAAAGCTTAATCTATGTAACAAAGTGGACTTTTTTTTTTATCTTACAAGGTCATATATTTCCATTTTGGAAGAAAACAAGTTGAATATAACATTGGAAATATACTCTTTAATGTGCATGCATGTATACAAGAATTAATGAATCTTAAACTTTTTTTGTTACCACTTGACTAATTCTTTTTGAAAAAAGTTTCTGTGAAAATGATTATTTTTTTTTTGCTAAAGTAATGACTTAAAACTTTTCCCTAAATTATTTACTTACTAAGGTTCGCATAAATTCAAATTTTCTCCAATTTTACCATTCCCAACTTTCTCTCTAGAGAAAAATGTAGCCATGTATTAAGTAGATACAGAAAAGAGCGTTCAAAAAATGAAGGAAATTTTTTGCTGCTACATGAACAACGCTTTTCATGCTTGAACGAGTCAATTGTTACGGCCTTTAAGCAAGATTTACTGTAGTAGAAGCTTAGTTTGCTTCTGATTAGCTATATAGACATTCTTTTGGATCGTATACAATCTATTCTGCAAATAACAGATTAACGTTGAAATAAAATTGTTTGTTAAATTTCAGCTTAATTTTTACTTGCCCCCGTTTTCAGCTTTAAATCTGTAAAGGACTAAAAAATTGTATTTTGTTCCGAAAATTTACGAATTTAATCTCTCTAGCTTTTCGTTATACATTGAGACAACATTAATTTTTTGTCTAAGCATTTTTAAAGCTATCTTTGACGTAATATGCAGCCATGTTTTCCCACTTATTTATCTGGAAACAAATCACCGATTTTGGCAATAGCTCTACTTTTGTTATTCAAGACAGCATCATAAAATTGTTTACGTTAACGGCTGCACGTCTTCATCCATAAAACTATAATTAAGGACAAATCAAGGGCAACCGATGAAAAACGATCGGCATAAAAAGAAACAGATTAGCATCGCTGTTCAATTCTTCAAGATTAATATAAAATGGGATACGGTTAAGTAAGAAATACTCAAGGTGTATCGATTCACCGACCCAGATGACTCATGCCATGGTTTAGTGAGGTTTTGCAATTCATTAAAATACCAAGGACGTAAGATGTAATTTTACTTGGGAAAAAGTAAACGATAATGATAAGAAGAACACTCGCCGGAGTCTTAGAAAATAAGGCAAGACACAAGCTTGTGGTGTAATGTAGGTATAAGCGTGGGATATTCATGTGGAAGAATGGGAAACCCTTAAATGCCAATAACGCATCCCTTTTTTGGATGATGATGTTGTATCAAGATTAAAAATGCCCATGCAGTTGCGCTTCCGTAAAACACCTTCTTCAGTCAAAGGATTCTAATATCGCTGGTATAGTTACCTGGTTCCAACATTTGCAAGCTCTCATTTTCTCCCGTTCAATGATAATGATAATGAGTGGGTGAAAGTGGATTCGTTATTAAGGATGATGTGTAAGGAATGGATGTTGTTCTGGTGATGAAACGACGAAACGAGCCACTTGAGACTGAAAACGCCGAAACTGAACATGATATGTGACCTCACTCTTCCATCAAATTTAACAACCACAAGAGGATCATATTATTTATAAAGACATATTGGGGTACTAGACCCAGCCATTTGTGAAAGTATCTAATATTCCAGGAAGAATCATTGGATGTTACGTAAATGTTGCTTCGATAATTTCCGTCAAGGATTAAGCGTGCAACCTCATTTTATACATGAATCGTTGTATAGATAAATTTTACGAGGGAAACTAGTTTTCACATTCTATCAGGGAAATCACCACCGATTAGATATTTAGGTAATCATTCCAACAGACTAATGATCAAAAACTGTACCTATTTTCAAATAGTTTTTCAGGCTGTTAGTGATCAGTGATCAGTATCATTTTATTTTTACACTTAGATATGTATCTCAGGAAATCATAATGTTTTAAGTAAAACAATTCATTTCAGGATCCATATAAAGCGTTTTTATAGAATAAAAAGGGGACCTGAATTATTATTCAGAAAAGTTTTAAGCTAATATTTTACAGTCTACTTGATATGCAAATCTTTACTTTAAACTACACATACGACGCGTAATGTATACTTAATTTGCATTTAAACACCATGAGGAACTTTTTTCCTCATGTCTGCAACTATAAAAATACATTTTAGTACATTTATGAATCTAGCAAAGTATTTTAAAAGTAAAAACCCATGATGGTTTTAGGTGGATGGAATATACATAGTTTGGCCTTGGATGTCAAATAGACATTCCCTCTGAAAATCACTATGCATCTTTCCCTATCCCCTATTCCATCTAATTCATGAATATTAAATACATCGGGTAGACAGATACAAATGAGACGGAGATGAATGTTTTTAATCTGCTGCAAAACGCGTTAAAATTGCACCAGGACTTTTCTATAAACAATTTTATTTGCAATCTCATCTCAACACGTTTCAGCAAACAATCACCTAAATAGAGGGCTTCTTTGTAAACAATCCAAAACAAACTGTGTTTTACAGCTTCAGCAGACTTTAGCGTTTTCCATCCGTAATCCATTTGTATAGACGTTTTTTTAAAGGAAAGCACAACTTTCCTTTAGTTTTATGGAATTAGGAAAGAATGAAAGGCATTGTTTTCAATAAATATACAGTAAAAGCCTTTTGAATTTCTAACGAGTCGATGGTCTTACGATGTTTTCACCCGTTCCCATTAGAGACCATGAAGTAAAGGAGCTTTGGAACGCTTGGTATTTTACCCACTTCACTCGAAAAATATCTGTGAAGCGATAAAAGTGGTTAGAGCCTGAATAATAAAATCGTTATCTAGTTGCAAGCTAGTAAACTTTGGTGATCGCAATCATATTCTAGTTTGAGGCACTTAAAATAGAGAAAGCTAATGTGTGAGTGGCCTAGAAAAAAAACCTTTTCAGGGACTATTATTATTAGCCTAGCTCAAATTTACTTTCATAGTAGAACATACCTATAGGAATTTTTTTCATAGTACTAATTCGTCTACCACTTCATCGAGTTGTGGGTACGCAACAAACAAAAAGCAGGGAAAGCGCAGAACAGGAAGAGAAAATCAAGAGGAGAGAAAACGAGACTTATAGTTCACACTTGATACCTTGAAAATTTTCTACCTTTCTTTCAGAAGCAAGAAAAGGGGAAATAAGTTTGGGAGGAGAAAGCTTTTGCAAACTGCTCAACCGTGTCTATTAGCATTCTAATCTTTAGTTGTTCCTGCTCCCATCCAAAAGCATTTCACTTTTCATTGTTGCTCCATCATCATCATCAACAACAACAACGGCAATAATGTATTTTACAGTAGGAGCAGTACAAAAGAAAACTTTACAGGATTCTGTATTTACTACACACAGATTATGCATAGAAAACCCACACAAACATACATGCCCACTTATCTATTTTTTTATTCTGTTGAAGGTTGGTTTCTTTTACACCGGGGCTAATACTATTCCCATAAAATATCCTACACAATGCACAATATTTCTCAAAGGGAGATGAGCCAGACAAACATAAGGTTTCGCATTGTTGTTCTCTATTCTCTTGTTAAGCCATTGAGGAATGTACAGGAGGAGAAAGTGAGAGTCAAACGTTACACGGATGGATAAGAAAAATAAGGTGATGCCAAAAGGAAAGCTATAGCTCTTCTAGTTGCTTAAACAGACGCAAACTTACTTCCTCCATGTTTTAAATTTTCTTTTCTTCTTTGGCTAAAGTAAGCGGAAAGATGAGGACAAAATGTATGGTGTAACTCAAGCGGAGGAAAACAGGATATAGTTTAGTTTGTTGCGTAGTTACTCTTTCTGAGATAGCTTGAATACCTAATATACAGCCATCACCGTTGGTTTACAGCTTTGCTCATCCAGGATGAAAAGAAGTAATGCATTGTTGAATAATATGTTGTGTACGCTTTACGATTCGCTCAGTTGAGTTTCTCTTGTAGTCCTTCATCTTATATTTATTTTGGGGAAAGTTTACAATAAAAAAAAGTTAATAATCTCCGCGATGTTGTAATTCTTGCCCCTTTATTTCCTTGTTTTCATAAAGCCATATGTTAAGGAAATTTTTGTCAAATATTGTACGCCAGCTTTAGTCTACTTGGCTTGGAATTTAGTACACGGAGAAATAACCTGCGAGCTCATAAATTGAAACGGTAGGGCTAGCATGGGTATACTTATCCGCAAAGGGATCGTTCCATTTTTACCCCTTTCCCAAATAAATTCTTTTCCCGAAGGAATGTTCAAAACCTAATCGCATCGCAAACGACTACGTAGAAAAGCAACAGTAGCCAGCGATCCATGCCTACCAATAAATATTCCTCTGAGTTGAGTTACGTTCCGAGAGTGCGGAAGTCGTAGTCACAAAGTCTGTTATTTTTTTAGCGTTCTTTGCACATCATTGTGTATTTAAGAATGCTGATCAAAATACGTAAGAGTTTAGGTACCGTCTGGGCCAAAATTTTTCAACTGTAACAAGACATTTCCCTGTGTTGTTGCTGTATGCCAATAGACCATTTTATTTTTTCCTAGTTTCAAGCGACTGCTACAAAATTAGGTCAAGTGTCTAGTATTTGATTCATTTATGGAGCTTCTATGGATGGCATTATAATAGATCCCTGGTTATTTTACATTTCGGATGATATAACATGTTCCAGTGATGCTTGCGACATTGCTTGTTAACTTTTTAAAATGTAGCATGTGCCTCACAAGATTAACGAAATATTTGCAAAGTTTGCGACATTTTAAACAACATTTCAAACTAAGCTCATCCTACAAAAAAAATTCATTACCGTATTTTACCCTCTTCTGCCAATTTTCTTATTTCACTAAATTTTACTACTTACATATGAATCCCTTTTTTAAAAGTTACAAGCAAATTTTTCCCTCCTTTCACATTTTTTTCTAAGGCCTTGAAGGGCTGTTGAGAAAAAATGAAGTGCTAAACCTCTAGAGGCGTACTTGGTTCAAGATACGTTGTTGGGAAATAGCTAGTTGAAGGATGAGCGAGAAAGATGTGATATTTAAGCAGTTGGGATATACAAAAGTGTAGATAAAAAAATTGAGGTAAATGGACGAAAATGTAGCATAATATTATATCCTTGCACGGAACTTAGCACACATTCTCTTTATCCATCAGTTTTGATCTCACATGTCTTCCGTACCGACTATATATTCCCTTCCTTGGAGGCTTTATTATACCATTGCTTGAAGCGATGAAAGAAGTACCCACAAGAAAAATATACTGTTGACTCTGTTCTGTTGTTCCGCTAGAAAAAAATTGAGTGGAGAAAGTGCAGTTTCTTCCTGAACATGAAACCATACAAAAAAGTAAATGTAGATGTACCAAGACTTTCTCCAACAATATCAATTTTTTGCTTACATGAGACTAAGAGACTGATGACAGTGATGACTATGAAAATGATGGTGGTGATGATCATGATCATCACGAATAAACTTAAAAAAATCTTCGAGATAGCTTTATAGTAATCCGTTCTTACACCTTGGGTTTTTTTTGCGTTAAAGGGTTTTTGGCTCAGTTTCGCTCCGTATGCTCACGTCTCCTCATATTTCTTCAGAAAATAGTGGTAATAGTCATTTTTCACTTTGCGGCTGATGGTTCTAAGCTGCTTGCACAGAATGTAGTAGGTACAAAAATTCTTTTCATAAAATAGATTCTTTTTATAGTCTCAACTTGCATGTGGGAAAAGGGATGTAGTATATTTAACTTCGGCTTGGGGCTTTTCCCGTTTATTATTATTTTTGCAATGGAGTTTATATGTAACCCCTTCCCACGTTATATATTGGTCAGGTAAAGTGGACTGTATTTTATGTGTTTTGGAAAGAAAAAAAATACTATCTCTAATAATGGCAAAGGGTGGGAATTCGTTTGATGATTATGATAGCACTGGCGTCATAGCTGCTTATGAAGAGAAGTTTTTACTCATTTTCTTGGCTGAAATGTTGAGAGCTGTGTACAAAGTCAAATTGAGTTTCTATTTTTTTGGCTCGATTTCCTTGCATGTAGGATCATGATCACGAATTTACGCCTGCACTTCAACTGGTACAAATGCTGGTTGGCTCTGGGGTAGAAAAAATCTAAAACTTTTCTGATTCGTGGTGATTGATGGCAAATGCTTTGCACATAATGCTTCTTGTGTAAATCAGTCTTTCTCCGAGAGTGAAAGCAAAAATCCACTTCTGCGTTTTATTCTTTTTAGAACCTTGCCATGATGAAATGGTTTCATTTCACATCTGCCAATTTTTTTTCATGAAAGTTGTGCACTAGCATTGTATAAAGAAGAATCGCCGAAACGACCTTAGAAATAGATGTGATAACCTTTAGAGTAGTTTTTGTTTGTTTGTAGAGTTTAATACATTTTCTTACTCTAAATTACACTATTCTTCTGTCACAATTTTTGCCCAACGAATCAACCTAGTTTCAGATGGGCCATGCACAAAGTTAATCTGCTTGAGACATGAGTGAAAAACCAACAGCGGAAAAGTAAATCGAACTTCAAGGTTCAGAGAATCAGCCTTGCTCTTTTATTTTTACTTTGACTCTGGGTGACATTAAAGAAATTTATTTTTCCTCTAAGAAGTAAAGAAAAAAGGCAAAAGGGAAAGTGCACCCAATCTTTAGAACTAAAGTCAGAGGTGATTCTACCTAATAATATCCACGGTTAAAACACCCACGGTAAATTATACCCATGGTAAAAACACCAACAATGAAAATCCCCAGTGTAAATTTAGCACACAAATGCTCGTAAAGCTCATCCTTGTCATTTCTAAACATATACATAAAGTCTCGTCTAATTGTAAGATCAAAAATTTCTAAGTTAATAAAATTGATAATTTGTTTTTATTTGTTGTTACTTGAGAAGATTCCAAAGTGCACATTTCTTGATGGGAATTTTTGAAGGTGGTATTTTACATAGTGGGTAGTATTGACTGTGGGGATTTTTGGTGTGGGTGTTTTTAATATGGGTATAATTTACCGTGGGTGATATTGAGTGGGTATTTTTGAAGTGGGTATTATTAGCCGTTACCCAGTCAGGTATACCCCATGCAATGACAAGAATGGGCCTGTGTGGCTAAATAAATGAAAATATTTTTCTATCCTAATTTTTTCGCAAGAGTAAAAATATTTTCAATCTGCTATATAATAGAATGAGTGTTTTCGTCTTATTATTTCTCAACCCAATTTTAACTTAAGTGAAAATGAAATGTGTATGTAGCCTACGACAGCTCCATAAGCTATGAAATAAAACATCTTTTTTTGGAAGCAATTGTAACATTTCCCTTTTATTCTTGGCCTTGGCAAAATGATGAGAAAACAGTAGAACTCGTAGGGATTTCTTTTTGTCGTCTCAGGTACTTTAGGTACTTGGACTTCGAGCGCGCGTATTTCCTCTGTAGCTTCTTCACCCTCTCCCAAACAATTTTAAAGGATTTACTCTGTAACTCTGGCTTTTTAAAAAAGTGTGAGGATGATGATGAACCAGCACCAGTAGAAAATACTTGTCACTACTTCCCTCCCTGCTTTTGACACGGGAAGTAAAAAGAGCCAATATCAATTTGCATAAGAATCACAGCATTATCCAGGGGAAAATGGTAGGCTCACACTAGCAAACAAATATGCTTACAACAAACATACTTTTAAAAAAATTCAAGTGCGGGAGGCTATACGCTCCACTTAAAACAAAAAAGGGAAAGTGTTGTATCACCGTAGGAGAAAACAAAAGTTGTCTGTCATCTCTACAAAAAGCAAACGTGCTATAAACCGTTTCACTATGTAATCTTCAAAGTAGAAAAATTATCCTCCTACAAGTCCTACTACTTCTAGTACATCCTCAGTTTTTGTCTGTTATGATAATGATGACTGTTACGATGCGACACTCATCTGAACCATGACGATATTAAGTCTTTGCGTTAGAAGTAGTCATTATGGTTTTCGGGACGTTTGTAAGTATATAAACTTGAACATCTTTACAAGTGTAAGAAAAATGGAGGAGAAAGTCTAATCTGATTTCTTGAAAAAAATAGCGAACCCATAGGACGGCGAAGGAAAAATAGATAATCTAGGGCACTATGTGACCGAGTCTCTAGTTTCTTCCATTTTTTATTTCTTAAGGTGTTACTATTGGATACAAAATGGAAGAAATACTACACGTAAATGAATAAGGCCCATGAGGAAGATTCAAGTTTATACAGCCTGAACGAACTTTTCCCCTTAGTATACATAGGTACAAAAGTTCTTTTTTTGTGTAACGGTTCATGTATTTTTATCCTTGTTCCTGTTCCTTTTCTCCTCTTGTGTTCTCCTTCTATTATTTCATCAACATTGGGTTACTCTCTACTGATTTCTTTCTTGTAATCTTATATTTTCATCGGGTGAGTTTGTCATAGGATGCCTAGACTGAGCTGGATGATGTACTGAATTCCAACGAGTTTTAGCTTGTAATGATGGAGTTTCCAAGCGGCAAGATATATAGGGAAAAGGCGATAATATGACATTACAACTGAGAGGCGAAAAAACGCTAAGGTTTTGAAATCTTGGTGGTATGCGGTCTAGTAATTCCTATACGCTTCGATTGGACAAGCACGCACGGAGCAAAAAGGTGGAGAAAAAAATGTGATAAAGAGAGAGAGAAAGAGAAAATGATGAAATGGGTTTGTCTGTTTCTACGTTTGACCGAATTTCCTTCTTGTCGATATCAACCCCTATGTCAAATGAAATAAGATGGAGTTAGGTACATCAGACACATTCAACGAATTCATCCTTCTTGGAAGACTTATTTTTGCAAAAGATATCAAATGAATCCATATGAATTATCTTATCCTATTTATAGGTTTATCTTGATGCATGTTCATTAATTCTAAGTTTTTATGGGTTTGGTCGTTAGTTTTTAGAGATGACAACAGAATTATTGTTATTTTTAGATGATTAAAATACATGTGAAATTCGGATCAATAACTGGTGAATATATGAAGAAACCATGCAAAAAAAAATAGATAAATCTCATATCGTCCCACAGGAAGCAGCCATAGATGTACGTAAGAATTAGAAAAATTCTGTCTAGCCCAGGTGACGCTGATGGCTAAAAAAATATATTAGATTTGACTGACAGACGTCGTGTTAGCGTTATGAAATTCTGAGGAAATTCATTTTAGGAACAAAGCAGCGTATTCAATGGTGCAATCAAGACTAAAACAATGCACTGCAAAACTCAATAAAACGGAGGAAATATAAAACGTCTCGTAGGGAAGATGTTGGAGCGCGACAGAAAGTGTTAGATGTCTTTATTTGGGATCATGGAGAGGAAAGATCTTTGGGAAAAAATCTACTTGGAACCTTTTATGTTGGCATAAAGAGCACAATAATGCCTTTTGATATTGAAAGAAAAAAATCTTGTGACTTTTGGAATGACTGCACCACATCAGAAAAAAGGAAATATTTCTTTGTCGCAGACTGAACGTCTCCTTGAGACTCGACAGCTCAGGTATGATATTATTGCTCGTAAAAAGAACATTTCCTGCTAGATGTGGTAAGCAGACTTAAGAAGACAAAGACTTCACTTTTGATAAAAATTGAAACTCTGCTCAAAAGAATGGAGAAATTTTCGAATATACACATAGATATACTCCAGAAATGTGAAGAAGCGTACAAGATTGCATGATGCAAAATGTAAAATGAAAGGCTAGTGATTCCTGTAGTATTAATACAGTGTTCCCGAAGACTACGCACATTACCTATTCTAAAAGCGAAAAATACGAGATTCCAAAAATGTAATGATTTTTGTTGACAGCATTATAGTATTCCTACATAGGGAAATCTTTTACAGTCTGTGTCTTAGTTCGTTCTCCACGCTATCAGAAAGCGTGCTTGGAAGTTCATAAAAATTTCTCCTCAGCCTTCAACTTGGCATGTCACATAAAAAGTGCAATGCCCAGATTTTTCAGGCTTTCTTTTTACCTTCGCTTCATTATTTTAACTGAAGTATCTTCGAAGGTTTTCTATTTTCCACTTTCGTAGAT
This sequence comes from Lepidocyrtinus dapeste, assembly GCA_036850885.1. Lineage (NCBI taxonomy): Eukaryota > Metazoa > Arthropoda > Collembola > Entomobryomorpha > Entomobryidae > Lepidocyrtinus > Lepidocyrtinus dapeste. The sequence continues at coordinate 2,842 of JAANSQ010001023.1, read as the reverse complement.
TCTACGATGACATCATACCACAGCCAATATCCTCCAACTTTTTCTCCTTCTGACAAAAGATGACAGGAGGAAAAAGTTTCATATAAAAATTGAAGATTATGATTTCTCCTGGAACTGCTTTTAGAAAGAAAGTTGCTCTTCTTTCTAGAATAAAAATAAGCCAAATAAATGCACGCTGACAGACTGAGTTATTTGAATTTTTTCGGCTGGTATGCCCGTCCCCACAGAGAGAGTTAGATGAAAAGGAACTAAAGATACCTACGTATATCTCATTCTAATGCATTCCTGACATTTCAACCGTGGCACTATGTACCTGCAGATATTATACAGGTGTTTCAACATAACAATTCCCTATGACTCTGATCGCGGGTAAAGTACTCTCGTGAAAAGTATGCTAAACATCTTATTCTTTTATTAAATTTTCTTCAAGACATTGTAAAAATTAATTTCTAAGAAGGGATAAGATAATAAAAAAAATCAAGAATACTATTGCTAAATCCAAATTTAAAATAATAAAACAAGAGATTTGAGTAATTCCATTTGTTTTTATACGAACGGAGGAATCGCTTTTACCCAAGAATTCTACCGTCAAGGGAATAAAATATAAGAGTGAGCACTTCACCTAGCTTGATTTCAAGAAAAAACACTATATTTTACTGTTAAAATTTTTCACCGAAACTTGGCTGTATAAAGTTGCTTCATATTCCCGGAATATTAATATTACAAAGTCTGTTTATTGCTCTCTGGGTTAGGAGAAGGGTTTGGTTACAAGCAGATATGATGGGTTTAATACTTGTACCACTGAACTTTTTATTTCGCCTTTAATTAAATTGCTTCATTCCTTCCCGTTTTCGAGGACGGTGATTACGTTCCAAGCAGAACGAGTACAAGAGACAAGCAGGAAACCAAGGACAGCTATTTCCCAATCTTCATGAAAGCATGCAGGCAACGCTTTCATTTCATTCTTACTTCCTATTTGCATATCAAATTCGCTTCCACAAAATGGTGAAAGTCGTTTTTTAAATAGGGCAATATTGTTAGAGACAAACAATTTTAGTTTTTTGTCCAATGCGGGTAACAATTACGTAACATGTATACGTCTTGAGAAACAATCATGACTTTTTGTTTCAGTCTTTAAGGGTATGAGGTCTTTTGTATTGAAATGCTGGAGAAAATTACTTTTACATTGCATTGTATAAATGTATTATTCGTTCATTCCCACTGATGAGATAGTTTAGGCATGATTACGAACTGATCGTTTTTTAGTAAATGTAGCAAAATTAGTTCAACCTTTATTTGCGAATAAGAGAATGGTAGTTGAGTTTGAAATTGTTATGTGCATTGGTATTGAAATTCAAAGGTACCAAAGAAAACAAAAGAAATCTCGTTTGAAATTCGAGAAGTTTGCATTACCTAATACCATCACTTGACTTTCTTTAGGTTACTATGGAACAGGCTACGAGTTCACATATTTTTGTATATTGAAACTATGTACTAATAAGACCTTTTGAGTTGGCATGGAAAAAATACCGTTAAGCCGTATAGAAATCTCGTTTGAAATTCGAGAAGTTTGCATTACCTAATACCATCACTTGACTTTCATTAGGTTACAATGGAACAGGCTACATATTTTTGTATTTTGAAACTATGTACTTATAAGACCTTTTGAGTTGGCATGGAAAAAATACCGTTAAGCCGTACAGGCCACAAAATTATGGAAAATTACTACCTTACTTACTATACTACCTTACAAAAACACTGGAAACATTTCCTAAATCCATTGTAATCCTGTAGGTTTCACTGCCTTGGAGAGCGGACACTCATACTAAAAATAATTTCCCGACTTAGTGTTGCTGTACGTTGCTTAGGGCACTCCAGACAATTTAGAAAATTGCGTAGGTAAGGTCATTTACACCACTAAAAGGTAAGTAATCTACAGATGGTAGTGTCAACTTGACCTTCTCTGGAGTCTATACGATATTACGTTTCTCAAGATCATATCGTATTTTCTAAATCCATTGTGAAGACCATGTCATAAAAGTTAAGTGGATACACAAACAATTCAGGATCTGACAAAACACTAAAGAAACCAAAACTCAAGTAAGATTAAAGCGCCCACACGTACTCCAACAACATACCTTGGTAAAGGTACAAGTTTGTCTTGTTCCAAACTGAAATAACAACACAGGTTTTCTAGACACTTTTTGGTAGCCTCAAGCTGAGATTTTGGCAACTCTACTTTTCACTCTGCATTCAGTATCCACTTATTCATGCCTGTTTTCACCACAGACGACAGCAATTGAAATAATAATATGGTGCACAATGCCCATTCTTTAAACAATTTAAGGATCCCACATTTTCTAAGAATCTTGCAACCGTGTTCAAAAAAAAAACATTTACGTAACTATTACATACGTTGCCACGTAACCACATACCCATTATCATCTTTTTGTAAAGAAGAATAAGGTAAATAATCAAAATCATGCAACTAAATTAGCCATGGGATACGGGATACGACCATATTTCATAGTCACGTATACCTTAGTAAAGTTAAGTACACGGGAAAAGTTTAATGGGAAAAGTTTCCCAAGTTAGTATAGGTACGCCCACACTGTGAACGTATACGTTACACGTGCAAGTAAAATGATCTTGTTTTAGAAGGACCAAGCAACTTCTCCTAAGGGCCATGGTCAAAGTACAAAGTACTCATGATCAGTCTACACAAGGAATAAGTAATCATGTTTAGAGTAAAGTATTTTCAAGGGACTTTTCACTTGCCACTTCCCTCTTTCCTATAAAATATTTACTCTTTGAATTTTTTCTACAAAATAGAGAAAAAAAA
>JAANSQ010001022.1:0-17281 GCA_036850885.1 Lepidocyrtinus dapeste | reverse complement strand
AACCCTTTCAAATCTTTATGAAGCTACGTCTCTATCTGCTTTAAAGCATTTATTTGTAGCATAATTTCTAGGGTAGAATTGTTGTTCATGTTGAGTCTAGAGTGTGTGCTGGGTTGTTGAGCAGTGGTTGAGCAAATTTTAATTAGGATGGTGATGATGATCATCATCTTGATTCTTGATGTTGTTGATAATGGGGCGAAAAGGAGAGAATAAAATATTTGTGAGGTTTTTAGAGGGTGAGTGCTTTCTACGCAGTTTTATTGACTTAATATGAAGCATCACTTTTGATATACTCGCTCTCTCTCTCTCTCTGGGGAAAGTGTTCAGCTATAGAAGGAGAGTACTCGACTAACGTGAAAACATATCATATAGCTTGGTGGTTTCTCTGGCAAAAATAGCTGGTGAAAATCAAAGGGATTTTTAAAGCTTGTTGTCTCCTTGAGAAGTTGAAAGCGTGTCCGTTAACACTCCTTAGCACACTTGAAATAAGCACGTTCAAATGATGTTGTTCGTGGATAGTATGCTTTGAAAGTTTTGTTTTGTTTATTTGTTCAAGCTTGTAAAAAGCATGGGATGTATTGGAAGGATGATTTTCTTTTTAGAATTTGAAATTAACTCACTTCCCAATGCATAATACATGGGAGAAGAGTTGACTTGGGATGTGCTTCCATGTTTATATTTTGTCTTCATTATTATTTCAGGTTTGGTTTTCCAACCGTCGTGCAAAGTGGCGCCGCGAGGAGAAATTACGAAATCAACGAAGAGGTGGTGGTGGTGGTGGTAACAGCAGCGGAGGAAGTGGAGGAGGTGGAACCAATGACAATACTGTCTCCCCTCCACCTGCAACCGCTACTTCCACTAGGCCTCTGCTAAACACTGGTTTTAACTCAATGTACGCCTCCCTGCCACAACCAATCGCTTCCATGCCAGATTCCTACAGGTAATGAAAAGCTGCTAAACCTGTTCTCTCTCTCTCTCGTTAAAACATCTTGAAAACATTATATTTGTACATCTGTCCAATTATTCTACATAAATATTTGAGTCTTGGCTGAGCACGCAGTCGGCAAGTACATAAAAAATTAAGCTTTCTTTAAAAAACTACACCGCCAAACAAATGAATGCCTATACACTCAGACACACACACATTTCATTGCATTCAATGTTTCGATTTAGCCATTGATATTACAAAAAGGATATTCCCTTTCAAATTGAATGAAAAGAAATTTTCGGAATCCATTTTCAAAAAAGCAACTCTTTCAATAGGCTCAATAGACTTGTTGAAAAACAAAAAAGTCAGGAGAGATGCAGTCGGTATCACCAAAACTAAAAAAAAATACAAAATACCGCTTTTGTCAGCAAAGAAAAGGTGATCATGGTGTTCCCGATCGCGAAAGCATACCGAAATGAATAGTTCTTGAGGATGATCTGAAAAATATGAAATAATCTATTGAATACTGCACAAAAAGCTCGACAGCTAAATAGAGCTGGAAAAGAGTTGAGGCATAAAACTCGTATAGGACTCCTTAAGCAAGGGTGAAATGGGTGCAGAGATATAGGCTATTGCTGTTAAAAAGCCGTTTTATTTTTGTGTGTTTTCCCATTGTCTTCCTTTATTTCGTTACAATGCGACACACAAAAAGAAACATTATTAGGGATAGTTCAACGCTGTCCTACCGCTGATGCATAGGAGCAAAGGGAACATTAAACTTTGTTCTCCATTGAAAACTGAAAAGCTTAGTTCTCCTACTTTTGAATCATGTTTCGACGCAATTGAGTTAGTATATGGAGGAAAAGGGTTATATCGGAATAGGTTTTTTAGAGAGAGCCTCTGAATTGATGAGCATGAGCCTTCTCAAATTTTTTGAGCGCATAAAATGTAGATCATAGAAATGATAATGCTTGTGCACACACAAGGCACGTTTCCCTTTGAAATAAAAGGGTTAAAGGGAATAATAACGACGGTGATGATAATGCATTCATGTAAATTCATTAAACAAGATGGAGCAAAAAAGAGGGAATGTATCGTTGTAGCTTCCTGAGCTGTTTACCTATATCTATGTGTATAATAAAAGGGAAATTTTATGCCAAGTTTCGCCTTCTGTTTGAGGGTGTTGGTGGGCGTAATCCTAACTCCTTTTCTCACATCATGTTATTATTAGATTGGGTATAAATCGGACTTATGCCTTTTCTTCTCCTAAGTCCCAGTATATTTTGCTCGTTTCCCTCGTTTGTATCATAATAGGACTTGTGTGTGTAGAAGAGCGCCGGCTTGGTCAATCATAAAAAAGTTATATTATTAATTTGCTTACAATATGTATTTAATAAAAATGGCTGGATCTTGAGGCAAATTTTTATTTGTAATGAAGTCATTTCCCTCTGTGTTCTAGTTCCATGACGGGAAGTTTGAGTAGCATGGGCTCCAGTTGTCTTCAGCAAAGAGAAGCCGCCCATCCGGCAGCCAGCTATTCCTACATGTTTGGAGCAGATCCATTGACATCGCTAGGGTCTTATGGAAGTCGGGCTCCACATTGCGGCTCTGGTCAAGGCTCTGTGTCCAGTGGAGTGAATTCGCATGCTTCCTACGGAGCCAGTGCTCCCTCGTCACATGGTGGAGCTACTAGCCAGTACCATGGTAAGTTAAAGCATACAATATAGTAGAGTACTTGTACCTAACTAACTTTTAGTTTTAGCGAAATTTTCTATCTAAATACTTAAAACCTAAATTACGCTTATTTGTAGGAGTGATATCAGCCGGAGTCTCAGTCCCCGTGCAAATTCCTAGCCATGGTCCCGACCTAGCGTCCAACTATTGGCCACATCGGCTACAATGACAGGCGTACCATTAGAGGAAACACCCAATCCATTCATACACCACTTAACTGAGAAAGTATGACACCGTTTTCCTCTAAAGCAAGTTTCCATTTTATCCTCAATCAAAGAAAGCAAAGATGATGGAATGGAGTGAGAAACTTTTTATCATTAATGTCGTCTACATCGTTCCTATGAGAGAAAGATTAAGCATAAAGAATACTTTTTGTCCGGTTATATACAATCTCATATTCATTATAATTTAAATGACTTGATCGTAAAGTATATCCATTATATTTAGCTTGTAGGTTATCTACATCAAATAATTTTCCCCAAAACAGTACACACTCACAAACTGGTTGCATATACGCGTACAGTCCAGCATTCATTTATAATCGTGAATACTTTGTGTGGTCAACAAAAACTTTGAACGTTTCAATTTTTGTTTGCATTTTTAAGAGGGTACATCAGTGTCAAAGTGAAAGTTTCTCGACGCTAGAACCAAAGTTAGTATTATTCGAAAGGGGAAGAGCACGAGCTCAATCTAGGTCAATGCAACTTTATAACAAGTATCGCTGATAAACATTAGGTTTACTTTCGTCATGAAAGAAAGTCACATATGGCAACAATCATTCTTTATTTTCTCTAGCATTAAGTACATCAATTTAGCTCACAAATTTATCCGGTTTCATCTAAAGAAGTAGGTGGAGCCCCTCCGTTTGTATGAATTTGACCCGGCAATGCTTCGTATTTCATGTCAGTATTCAAGAAGAGTAAAAACCTATTTATTCTTCATGTTTTAAAGAGAAAACCGTACCAAGAAGAAGATTCGTAGAGTGATTTTATGATGTGTGGAGTCACAGGGTCAAATATTCAAAAGCATAAAGTTAGACTTACAATTGTTGGCATGCTTAGCGAAAAACATTTGTTTTTAGCATAGCATTAATTACTTTTAAAAAGCCGAATTTCTTTCAGTGTTTCATATAAATACAGATTTAAATATGCAGGTTAGACTTTAAATTCCTTTACCACCTGATAAAATTCTCTACGTTGTTTTCCCACTTTTCTGACCATTTTACATGTGAAAAAGATATATTAGAGTAATGTCTTAGGATAAGGAATGGTCGTAGGGCATCATGAGTTCGAAAAAACGTGTAAATTCATGTACATTTCCAAAGTGTAATTTATTCCTTGAAATTACAAATTAGGTTATTTTAAACTTTTAAAGCTTTTAAGGATACAACGTTCACTTGATACGAACACCGTAAATTTGCAAACAGCAGTGGTCCCACAACAGTCCGATTATTGCCAGCCTTTTTTATATCCTAACAACGCAAATGTGCCCTCCTACATTTGTAACGTTTTTAAGTCCAACAGTTTCAACTTGAGGTTTTACGGTGCATTCCACAATGTAAGAGATAAACTATACGAGAAACAAAACTGTACTGTGGAGTAGTATATATACGTTTTACCGCATATCTTCTAATTATTTTTGTAGCGTGTTGACATAGAACTAATCTGAGTTTAATTTCTCACTTTTTTGTAGTCACCGATTTCACCGCATTTTGAGAAAGTTTATAAGATTTGTGGTTACGTAAACTATATTTGTGTAGGATTGATAAATCTGTACATTTCGTGTGACTGGATTTGTAATTTAAAAGGTTATGCGTGTGTGGGTGTGTTACTCATCTCATCAAGTATTATATACTCTGTGGAAATAATGTATCCCTGTGTATGTACAATATAAACTGTAGATTTTTTCCTCTTTTAAGAAAAATATGATGGAGGTTGGTAATGAAAGAATGGAGGACAACACAGAATAAATATATATATTATATATGTACATGTAGAATTAATTTACGGTTAGTTAAGCATCATGTCAATATCGTTATATTAGTGACATGGATTTTAACGAAAGAAAATGTTGTGAAGGCGATACCAACTTTTACCAATTATGTAATTCCTAGGATATTATGCTATATATAGCACAGGAATAAGTATAACATTGGGTTTAATGTTAATTTGGATAAAGAAAAATTAACTTTAAATTATAATAAAATCAACTGTAGTGACTCTGAATTAATGAACCGAGTAATTATTGATTTTCATAAAATGGGGCATTATGCAACCAACTTGATAATATGACATCGTCAGAATACACCATTACCACTTTTCCGTATGTTTTTCTAACGGTATGTTTATGGCGAGTTGAAAGAAAGTTGTATAAGTAAAGGCATTTTGATAAAATTGTTTGCAGAACGTTTCTTCAAAGCAGGGTATATTTTTTTATCTGGTGTCATCATCATCGGGAAATATATTTTATGGGGATGATTCTGCGTCCCATCTTTCTCTTTACCGCACACCGTTATCCATCCACAAAAAGTAATGATTATGATCAAACCTCCGCTGCTTGTATGCTGTTTTACACTAACTCACTCACTCAATTGACCAAGTTTCAATCATGTTCCCCATTCCATTTCACTGCTCTTCACTTTGATCTCCTTCCCAACCAGAAATAGTTTCCTTTTTTCCCTATGGCTCACTCAATCACTCCTGAAAAATGTATACCAGAAAAGGAGTTTTCTTCTGTGGCATTAGAGCTTGATGCAGTTTCTCCGCCGTGGTAAACAGAAGCATCAACGTTTTCCACTAATTTCCTTTGCTAACGTGACATCCACCCATCAACCGAACAATCCAGGCGTGAGCTTCAAAACTCAAACTCACTTCAGAAAAATACGTCAATATTTGAGCTGGCAAGACATAAGAGCAGTCACATTCAGATTAATAATGATGAGTTCCTCACCATCTCGAAAGAGAAACATTTCCCATTTATTCCCTCTTACAAGGGACATGAATAAGTCTTGTCTAGCCAGCCAACAGCTTTGATGATTCTGATTAAAAGAGCAAAGCCAAAGCACACTCTGTCTCTAGCCGACTTCAACTTCATCAACAACTTTTCCCTAGGTAAATGAGTGGCGTGCAAAATGACGGAAAAATGAATTGAAAAGTTTGAGATTGTCTTTGCAAACTGCATCAACCACAGAAGCCACGATGATAACGTGAATTAAATATGCAAAAAGTGTGTTTGTGCCAATGAGTCAAAAACTAAGTTAGTTTCGTCGTCATTTATGTTTTCGTGTTTCTGTCATCTTGTCTCTCTAAAATGTATATATTATACTTATCTTCAGTTTCAGAAATGTTTTTGTTGTCATTTTGACCCAGAAAAAGCCTTCAACTTTTTTCCTCATCTTAATTACAAATGTGGAGCAAGACAACTTGGGGGTAAGGAAAAATTGCAAACGACCGTATCGAAAGAAGAGACTCTATGTAAACTATAGCTTGTTTGTTCTTTTTAATGAGAAAGTCTACCAAAGTTCAAACAGAATGCAAAAAATATAAGAGTGATTGCTCAAGATTAGCATGATAAAGAGTTAACGCATTACAATCTTACTATCCTAACATGTATATTCAGTCAACGAGAAAACTTAACATAATTTTTAAATTCTAAACATGAGCATTGTTATCCTAATTAACCAAACTAAAAAAAGTTTAAGTAGCATATTTCATCCCAAAAGAGGACTCGCTTCCGTAGCTACCCGAGTTGGTACTCCCTTATACCCGCTTTCCGCTTCTTGTTGATGAGGATACGTCGCTGAAGATGAAGGCATTGCGGGAGCTGAAGGCGAGAAATATCCCATTCTAGGATCCGTTCTTCCAGAAGAAGATGTCGGCACACTCTGATAATATGTGGAAGACGAAGGCGGAGGTGGTGGGAAAGGGGCCCTACCTCTTTCTCGCCACACTTGAAAGGCTACACCGCAACCTGACAAAGTGGCCCAGACAATGGTCAACACTAAATCTAAAGAAAAGTAAAGACAATTTTCATAATCTTCAAAGGAAAAAAGGAGATAATAGATTTGTCATCAATACTACCCTATTAATTTTCGTTATTTCTGGAAAACAATACAGTTATATGGTCATGCCTCACTACATATTCCCTCATTATCCCCTACTGGGTCAGTCAATATCAAAGCACTAATTTAGAAAGGTAGTAGCACCCTCTCAAAATGATTTAGTCTTTGAAAGGGACAGGGAAACTTCACGAGGAGCAACGAGAACCCTACGCCATAAAACCATTGGTAATGATACGGATAATAAGAGGAATAATAAATCAACCTCTCGTTAAGCTAGATAGGATACCTGTTGACGACATTTTATTACATGGGGAGCATTTTGCCTCTTGGTAATAACGAAAGGGAAAGGAACCGCTCATCAGAAAACAGAAAAACAAATCCATTACATTTTGTAAAGGAAAGATTGCAATGTTTTATGAACTTAAACAATTTTCAGTATGCATCTTAGAGCCGCAGACCAAAAAAGGAATTCTAAAAGTACGCTAAAGTTGTAATACAAAAATGCATTTGATTATGATAAAAAAATCCGTTCCTCGCTTCAAAGAATTATGCATTATGTATTTTATAATGTTGATGAAGTCTAAGATCACTCGAAAATATTTATTATTATGGCATTGTTCCAATACAGGCATACACACAATTCATCATTTCAGCTTCTTTTGCCAGTTTCCCGACGAGAAAGATGCGCACCAAAGGTGGCAACTAACAAGCAAAGGGACGTGAATATTTGCTCATCCGCATACTACCACCACCTAACTTTAACAAGGAGAAGAGAAACGATCCAATAACCCAAAGTCATTGAAGCGTACACCAAATGGAAGAAAGATGCTTATGCATTTATACCGTAAACAAAAAAAGGAAATGCATTGAAAAAAGGAAATGGATCCTTATGGAGCGAAGCGAGCGCACGTTATTCCAATTGTCCTCTTGTTATTAATGTACTCCTGTTTTGGCGCATTACAGAATTATTTGTTTAATTTATTTCAGAGATATAATGTCGTGTTGAGATATGCCTGTATTGTTCATATTATGACTGTTTTTCCATTACCATAATAAATCCCCGAACGTACATTTCTTGTATCAATAACTATCAATGTTTAGGATCTTTAAGTGAATGGATATTGGTCTCCTATTCTTCTGCAAGCCGACATAAAATACTTACACTTTATGCACATTTTGTCTCTTATGACGAGGCCGATATGATTTGAGGAGATGAGAAGGAGTGATACTGTACCGACCTACGTCAAAGTTATTTCAAACCGACAAACAAACAATCCTGGAGAAGCCATGTCGGTATTTTCATCAAGGTGTACTATCACTCTTGAAAATCAAAAAAAAATGAGAGCTAAAATGTTTTGCACTGAAGGTTTAAGATTAAATGGCTAGACGCCAGAAAGGTATTACTTTGGTGATATGGAATTCTGATTCCTAGGTATGATGGTCAACTTTTATAATTTCTTTTCCCAAGGATAGTGCAAAAATAAATTTACCTTTCGTTTGAAACGTTGGGTCTATTATGGCCGTACTAAAGTCCGGCGTAGTCGCTCGACGTAAAATATTGAGGACGATGTATTTCAGGTTTGAGCCGATATAATAATCAATTGGCAGTATGACCAAGTAGGAGCCCAAAACTGATGAGACCGTGATGCTTGTCTGAAAAATATAAAAAAAAATCCCCGTTTTCTTTCAACATTTTTTTTTTCATAGTGTCATCATCATTATCCCAGGTTTTTTTTCATGCAATGTCTATTTGTTTGCCATCTCTCCCGAAAAAACCTACGATGATTAATTTGCTCAATCAAAGGTAAAATAAATGTTTGGATTTTTTCTTCCGCTTCCCCAAACCATTTAATGATTCATCATTAAGAATTTACATGGAATTTTCTTGTTGGTCGCTTATAACATAAAAAATACAAACTTATCCAAACACCAAAAATATATACGGTAAACTAAAAAGATTTTTCTTTCTTGAAATAAGCTATAGTTTCTTGCTTGACTTTACTCTCCGCATCAATGACTAGTTTTAATGGTGTATTAACAAAAGAAAATACAAATTGTATTACTGGCGATACTCTCACTGGAAAAGAGAATAAATACAGTTACATTTTTTCCATCGTTGTTAATAGTTCACTTAACCGAAAATTGATTACTATTATGATAAATTTTTTTTTTGATGTCAATGATGACGTTAATTCAGGTAAAAAGACAAACAGAAAGAAAGCAAAGGGACTTTTCTTACCAATTTGGCAAACGAAATGATGGAAAGTGGGACAGCCAATGTGACGCAAGTGTAAGCTAGCCAAAAAGTTAAGTCATCCTTGAGAAGTGGTATATCAGCTGAAAACGTCAAGAAAAAAAATATGGCGTAATGAACACATTAATCCCATGACTGGAAAACAAACAAAAAAAGGAAGTATATCATTTCGCATTATTTTGTTGTTGTTTTCTTCCTGAAACAGGATGAGGAAAGACAAACAGTAATAGTGGTAACAAAACAAGAAAACAATCGTGTAAGGCATGAAGTGACCACCCCTCTCCCATGAAATATTCAGGGATGTGGTGAGAAACAACAAGAAAAAAACATAGCTTCACTCTTACCAAAAAAGGTGAGCATTTTGAACTTAAGTGATCTACAATCTGCTCAAGCAAGACAAACAGTATTTGATCATAACATGTTTTGAAGATGCCATTTCTCAGTTAACTTCTGCTTCTATGATCATGAAAGAAGGCAAGAAAGTTCTAAAGGGGAGAAATCGTAATGCTCACACGACTGGTCAACTTGAATACTAACTATAAGAATAAAAATAGCCTATAAATAAAATGGACAGGGCAGATAAACTAAAAATTTTGAAACTTATCGAAAGCATATATAGCCATTTCCTTCATAAGCAAATATAAGACCAATGAAAAATGTTAAAACGGAGGGAGTTTACTATGTATACCCTTTTATTGAAAATGGATTCATGCAAAACAATCTCGAAAAGAAAGGGAAGCAGTTTGAAAAAAATATATAAACAGCTTTGTGAGGAAAGGTGACCAGAGTGGTAGAAAGCAGATCACAATTACATCGCCACTTTTTTTCAAATTCAATGTGATCATCATCTACTTTCCCTTTTGACTTGAGCAAACAGAGAAGGAAAAAGAAAACAAACACAGCAGTGAAAAAAATGTGAGAGAAAATAGAGAAACTGGAGGGAGACACAAGAAAGGAAATAAATGATCATGGTCGAACATTTTGTCGCGAACATTTTAATGCTCCTTTCATAAAAAAGAAGAAAACTTCCCTTTTTATACTTCTCCTTCTCTCTTTTCATGTTTACTGTTGTTCTATGTTGACATGAAGGATGTTATGAGAAAGTTGAAAAGAGTAATCACGTCAAATGTTTACAACCATTTTGAAAAACTCTTGACAAAAAGAGGGACAAATGAATGGGCAAAGGTTATCATGTCACATGCACACACGACAAGCGGAAAAGCAAAAACAAAAAAAAACGAGCAGAAATGACGGACTCTTTAAATGTAGATAAAAACGTTTCATCGTCCTACTGCATATTGAGGAATAGTGTTCAGCTTTCGCTCCCCTTCGTGTACTCCAAATGAAAGAACAAAGTTCACGTCAACTCACTCCACTAAAAAGCTATCTGGCTAATAGCGCTCACAAAAAAAAACATCTACTTTTTTATCAGCAAACTTTCTTCTTTCGTTCGTCCCCTTTTTATTTCGGCTCAGGTCAATGCTTTTAAGCTGCCGCTCATCATATCCCGCAAAAATAAGTGAGCAGCAACTTCAATGTCTTTCCCTTTATCTCAAAATGACCAAAAGGTATAAACATTTTGGAGACGGACATTCACCAAAGTAATTCAAATGAATAGGACAATGTACACAAGTATGTATATCAACTTCTCAATGTATTTCTCCTAGAAAGTATCATTTCTCAGAGAAAGATTCCAAAGAGGGTGTAGAAAAGAAATGAAGACTGTATATAGAAGGTAAAAGGCACAAATTGGGGCCCACAATTCAAAATTGAAATTGTAAAAAAACCTCGTATGTTTATTCTGGCCATAGGCACTGAAAAAACATCAAACTCACTTCAAACTTGTGCCTTAATAATCCTGTCTACAGATATTTTAGTGGTTACACATGAAATAAATATAAAAGAAATATTTTAGCAGCTTTAGGCTTTTCACACAGATATATCTAGTTTCTGTACTTTGAAAGTTACACAAAAATGGATATGCTGGTTAAATGAGGACACAATTTGTATGGAAATGCAAAAAACTTTTTCGCTAATATCCTCACTGTATTTTTCTCAAATAACTTATTTAGATAGTGGAATTAATCATTAAATGCGAAAATGATCTCTGTGACCTCTTGTTATGTGTAAGCAGGTGTATGTATTATTTTACGACTATGCCTATCCGTCCGTCTGTACGCGCTTTGTCAGGTTATCACTTTGCCTATTCACCTGGAATTAGGTGTACACACAAATGACCAAAGTAAGGTACTTGTTAAAATTCGGTCAAAGGGATTATTTCCAGGAAGTTTTTCTCCATAAGGAAGGAATAAAATTAATTTTTCTTTAAATTTGGACAGAACAGTTTCCTAAAGTTTTTTTTCAGTTTACCGTTCATTGATTAACAGCTGGTGAAAATTTCGTAATGCATTTTAAATAACATAGTCACTTTAGTTTTTCGAGTGAGAACGTTTCAAGAATGCCAGATTGGAATTTTTTGCAAGGATTTAATACAAACAACTCAAAGTTTGCGACATGGTTAAAGAATGTAAAGTTTTGAAAAAGTTTTAATTTGAAAACACGAGATGAGTTCAAATGCCTAGAGTATATTGTCAAATTTTGGGCACATTCAAACTTACCCTTCATTTATTCAAAACATTTTTTCGTTTATTTTTAAAGGCCACTTGATATCCTTCATTTCTTCATTCGACTTCCATTCCGTATTCTCTATTCGTTTTTACTAAAATCACGCTTGAAACTTCAATTTACATAATGAAGAATTCATGATTTACTCTTTTTTCAAAGTATTTCCTCTAAATTCAAAAGGTACTTCAGTTTTACTATTTTTTTACATAGTTCTCTAAATTATTGCAATTCATGTTGACTTGCAAAATGATTTTTCTACAAAGTTTCAAATCTTAGGCGGTACGCTTTTTTACTAATTTTTATTTCACCCTCAACATCATAATGTTGTCATGTTATGCCACTTAACTTTGTCCGGCCATATTATACCTCTTTTGGGATCAACGACTAACTTTGCTTTCATGTTCCCCTTTTCCTCCCTTTCATTTTATTCAAGATATTCTTTTTGTATTTACATTCACAGGAAGAGGCCCGTGCAACGCGTATTCTCTCTTTTTGCTTCCCGCTACTATTTCTCTCTGACTGACAAGTAATAATTACATGTTTCATGTTGCACATAAAGTGCAACCTTTCCCCCTCAACCATAACAACCAATAAATCATCCCTTAATAACGCATAACCTATTACCGAGGGAAGTAGAAAACATGAAAGTAAAAGCACTTGTACAAGCGTCGTCATTCTTTATGCAAAAGTCGGAACCTTTCTTCCACATAAAACATGCTCATTTGCAAAGCTATAATTATTTTCACCATCTTACATAAAACCGTGTTTGATCACAAGATGATCATTTTGACAACCCCCGACCCACAAAAGAGCGCAAGAGGAGTAATCATCATCATTTAACAATCATAATAATCGTTAGCGCTATCACTTTGACAGTTTGTGTTTCTTTCTTCAGAGCAACAAAAACAAATACATCAAATGTATCTCCTGTGAATAGTGCCTGCTTAGCCATTTCATTGATTCCATTTAAATGCCATCAATCTGCCAAAACAAGTAAACCTCTAATGAGATATTCTTCAAAGCAAATCCACAGGAAAATTTTACATAACAAGCAGGTTCGCACTTGAGTACTGAAAAGTACGCATTTTTTTATCTCGTCCAAAGAAGAAAAATACTATTAGCGTTAATAAACATCTTTCATGAAATGGGATGGTAATGTGATTATTATGAAAAACTTTTTTAAATAAATTATGCAAAGTAAATGTAATTACGGAGTAAAATCGGTAAACAGTCAAGTTCTGACTTTCCTCCCTGTTTACTTACCTCTCCAAAGTTGGAATGGAGTTCAAGTGTTTAGGTATTGCTGTAGGCAAACTAAAGTGGTTTGTTCAAACACACACGCTCTCTCTCTCTCTAGTTTTGTTTCTATTTCCAGGAAAGGATAATGTACGATTTCAATATGAATATTGATGTTACATTAAATTGCGTTTTGGCAAAGATTTCGTGTTACTTGTCCATTAAACATGACATGTTCTATACATATTAAAAATTGAGAGATGATGAAGGCATGCAAGCGACCGTCACAAATGAGCGACGTTTAATGCACCTCTCTTAATGTACTTAATGTATTTCCGTCTGTGTCAAAGTGAGTGCCATCATTACATTTGATACTTTGCTTCGTTTTCAATGGAATGTAAAATTAGTTTCATCATTTAGAAGAAAAATTCCATTAGTAATTAATTTGATGCACTAAAGGCCATCTTTACATAAGTTTGATGATCATCACGAACGAGATAATTTATTTTTAGGTTTACTTTATTACTTACAAAGTGGTGTATAAGCCACAACAGCAGCAGCAAGAGATCCTACGAGTACAGCAGCTAGCAGTACTGGTGCCATTGGGGAGCCGAATTTTGACCAAAGAGCTAACCACAATGCACCTCCCAGGGCACCGACCGTTGTTGAGCTAGTCCCGGCCACTATATGTTGGTTCATCCCATATAAAAAAAACCACAAAAGTCCCTAATGAGATCTGACAGACCCTTCCAATGTTCATCAAGCATGACTAAATTTCTCTCGTCCTTTCTCAGCTTCTGCTTTACTCAACTCCTCCGAACATATTATAAAAATCTGAAAAGCAAAAGCTAAATACTCTCTACGTAACCATCCTAACTCCTACAAAAGTATCTTACAGGAGGAGGCAAAGAGATCAGCCTATGCATTAAAACCACAAATAAAAGTGGTCTAGTCCAGTCTTCGCATCCTTTTTACTTCTCCACTTCAATATTTAATACAGTACTTTATCTCTCTTCCCTGAAATTCTGCCTCCAAGACTTAAAAAATACTAGAGCGAAGCGTTTCCTTATATCTGTTCATCTTGAGAAAAGTAACAAGTCAAGGGAGCCTGGTGTGCTCCTACCTTTTTTTTAAATCTCTCACATCACATCAAATGCAGCTCAAGTATAAAAACAGAATGGCTTGTAGAACACGAAGCACATCACATTGTTTCTTGCCGCATGTGTGTGCAAAAAGCGAACTACAAAAGGGAAGCGGAAGATGTGACCAAGCTAGGCCAGGTCAGGTTTTCTTTATTTCTTAGGCGTTCAATTTGCGGTAGTATATCAAAATATGAAATGAATGTATTGCCTAGAAGGGAGGATGGAACTACGCCATTGCATAAACGTAATTCTTTAGGGTGGCTGAGCACAAAAATATATGGAGTGATTTAAGACAATAGCGAAATGGTATTCGTAATCCTTCATCCCACTCCTAAATACTACCTACCCCAGACACACTTAAATATAATCTGATGATAATGGACTCATATTTTATTACGGAGGAATCGCAAGACACGAAGGATTACTGTAGTGGAAAATGGAGTGATATCTACAACGAGCAAATCTTTCGGATGTTACAGATGCTACAGCAAAATTACTTAAAGTTATGTTACAATAGTATCGGTCACTTTATAAAAACATTGTGGGTAAGGAACAAGTACCTGTAGTTCCGACTGAAACCACTCGCTCCAAAACGATATAAGTGAGAATGGCACTGATGCAAAATCCGAGGAGGAACAGTTGGCATTTGTAGAATCGGTGACCCAGTGAAACGAGAAAGAGACCGACGAACAGTAGAAAAGCGTTTAACAGCTTCGCGCCCACAGATGCTGCAAAAAGTATTTGTAGAGAGATATTGTAAGGGAAATTACTTTCATTGAGGTTTTTACTAGCATGATCAGAATGATACCTACAATGCTCTTCATAAAACCAAGTTAATGGATGAATGCATCTCTATTTAATCATTATAATGGAAGGTAGTGCACAATATATTATAAAAAGTGCGCAAGTTTACCAATAAAAGAATTGCTATGTGGATGGATGATAATGTTGAAAAGACAAAGCAGACCACTTAAAAAACGGTATCATTCTGAGTCATGATCATCCTTCCCTAATTATTATTCAATAGCACAAAGGCAATCTGAAGCGTGAGTAATGCGAACTGAATGGGAATACTAGTGGCCACAGGAAAAAAATGTATAGATTTGGATGTTTCAGCGGAACATCTGTCTTTTTTTCAAAACTGTTTCAATCAAATCGTTTCAATGGAATTGAGTGGAAACAAAGACAGGTTTCATATAAAATCTTCTTACAAAGCACTTGACACGACTCCTCCCCATCTTGATCCACCAAGGATAGTTCCGGATAGCAACCATATGAGATTGTTGGCGTGTATGCGGCCGATGAGGTGAGTGTCCGGAGGATGACAGCCACCACTCTACCTGTTCCAGGATAATTGGCGAATTTCAGTTTGGACGGGGGACTCCCGCTGAAATCAACCTGAAACAGGGAAGTCAAGTGTGAAATGAGATACCCGGGATGTCCACAAATCATACATTGTCAGGTTTCAAAGCCAAAGATAGTTGGGATAGGATTTGGGGACAAAACGAGAGAATTTTTTTAAAGGTGCAGTGAAATGCGAATAACGATGACAACAATTATTAAAGTCTTGTTTAACGTCAAAAGGTAAAAGTCTGTTTGACAATAGTAGGCTACTTAATGCGGTGGAAGGGAGCTTTGATGAAAAACGAATGAAATGAGTGAATAGGTAAAGTGAATGACATGTATGAGACGGCTCCACTGCTTCCTTATCAGAATAGGGAAATGTGTCTTGAACTGTTAGAGAAACTTAGTACAACTTTATTGAATTATTTGGATGCTTTTCGAGTGTGATATAGGCTATTGTGCTAATATGATACCCTGCACACGACCAAATGGTGCCGAGCATGATGGTAATGATCGGTTTGATTTGTATGACACATTATAAGGTCCGTCTAGCATGACATGTAGGGAGAAACGTTGGGACGATACACAATTTTTCATTTTTTCATTGTGAATTTTGTTTTTTGAAAAACCTTTGAAAAAGTATGAAGAACGGAAAATCTGGCTATAAACATAAGCATTTTTATACGAATGAAACTAGCGTTTGGAATTTGACAGTGAAAGGTAAGATATGAATGTTACGCTACGCTAGACCACTATTTCTGGATCTATTGAATAAAATGATTAAAGTGAAGGTCTCAATTTAGAAGCAATTATTGACGCAAGAATGATCGTAACAAAATGCAAAGATTGCTTGGTTAGATAACAGTTTAAAAAAAGTGAGAATGGAAGTAATACGTATGTACATATAACAGTGATAGGTAAGTAATAAAAGGCAGGAATAAAAAATAGAGAAAGGGGCTTCAGGCAAGAGAAATGAATCAAGTGGTCATTTTACTTACCTTCTTTCCGTTCCGCTCGATTGCTGTGAGATTAGCCATGAGACGAATGCTGTCAAAAGCAGTTCTACTTGAGAAGTCCCTTTCTTCCACGTAATACTCGTAGACGTCATACTGGAGTGGAGCTCTGTCGCAAGTCGCCGGTTTGACATTCAGGGGCCACGACCCTAAAGGATACTCCACAGTCAAAACGGCAACGTCAAAGTAGGTTGGCAGGAAAGGAGCAGTTTTGATTGACAATTCCATATTGCAGCCGCCAGGTATTGGTGCTGAAATTAGAGGAAGGTTAATTGGTTGATCAAGAGTAGAAAATTACATAAACTCCACGTTAATACCATTAGTGTCATAAAACTGGGCGATGAGTAAGATAGGAATTGTGGTGTTATCGTGATCATTCATCAAATACGCTGAGGAAGCTGGGGGACGGATGATTACTCCAATGTTGAAGCCAGTGGTAGCTTGACCAGGGCTTTGTGCTTGGTCAGTTGACAAAGTAACGTTATAAAGATGGGCGTGTGCTTGAACTAGGCTATATCCTGTTCCTACGGGCGATCCCGTAATAGTAATCTGAAGAAGCTGGCGAGGATTTAAATCGACTTCCAGGAAATTCATGGATGGAGAAAGGGTTACTGAAATAAGTAAATAATTTCTAAAATCTATAAAAATGTAATACAGCACTACTGATTGAAAATATGTACGACATATTAATCAATCTGCATGATTTTTGAACAGCACCAAAACACCAGCAGTAATACATAGAGTTGTACACACATACACAATATGAAGCAAAGCAAGCAAACTTTCCGTATTTCTATAATATACAGTGGTAAACAAAAACCGTTCCTCTTTGTCCGAGCTATACACAACTACGCAATAGAATTCAACCATTGAGCATAATATGAGTGCGCGCTTTTTCATTCACCCTAAAAAACTCTAGTAAATGCATACAACAACATAAGAGCC
>JAANSQ010001021.1:0-17286 GCA_036850885.1 Lepidocyrtinus dapeste | reverse complement strand
TTTACAAAAAAGAACCTATCGTTTGCAACATGGATAAAGAATTTATCGTTTTTATTTTATGTAATTTTAAACTGCTACGGTAGTACCAAGAATACTTACACATGGAGGGAATGTTTTTAAAAAGTTCGATTACATGCATTTATACTAAGTCATTGGCCTTGAGAATAAACAGTTCATAGTCCTGCCTCCTGCGTGCAGACATGTTTTCATGTTCTGAAGTCATCAAAAGTAAGTGTTTTCTTAGTTGGCGAAAACACCAATGTTAAGATTTATAGTATTTAAGTGAGCAACTTCTTAGATTTCGACGTCAGCATTTGGATTCTAACCCTGCTGAGCAGGAGCGAAAGCGATTTACACACGCATCTTCATTAATCAGTCCAAGTCCAGTACTTCCATACACTCTCCCTGCTTTGGTCTGTATGGCAACTTGGTTAAAACAGTGAACACCAGCACCTGAAAACAGCGATGACTTAATGGCATAGCACACAGAGCCCCTATTCTTTGCCACACAGAGCCTGCTAATGAAACCGGTCGATTTCTTGTCATTAGTCACCCACTTTGATAAAAGTATAGTAGTCATCATCTCACGTTATCTTGATTATGATATGGGTAATGAAAAACGCAGGTGTCAGCCACTTCCTTCCTCTCCTCCAGTCTCCTCTGATAAATGAGCAGGTCTAATTAAACGAACAAGTCTATGCTTTTTATTAAAGCTTTATCAAAAGAGGCTAGATTGAGATTACGTCTTGAGTAGCTAGCTATTATATATTTTTTGCCTCTTGCTTTCCCTGAAGTTTATCTAAAGCAACAGGTTGTTCAGTATTTTTGTTATGCACACATGCACCGTCCAGCATCGCAGTTCATTCTGATGCGTTTCCAGTTTTCAACAAGGGTCTTTAGAGTTTTAGCAAGGCTATAATATTCTTTTTCTGTCTATCAAACTGACGAAGCTTTTCTGTTTTGTTGGAGTGAAAGCAAAGGTGTATTTTCGGTTCGTATGGGAACATAAAATACAAAAAAGGTTGCTTTCTTTAGAAATAGGAACAGCATTCTTTCTTCCCTACAATAAAAACGTTTTCAGGTAGAAAAGGAAAAAGTTCATTCTTTGTGTTTTATGCAAAGCAGAATATTAAGTAAAAGCAAATGCGCTGCTCAGAGAGAGAGAGAGAGAAAAGGATGAGATGGGGTAGAAGGTAGGTAGGGGAAAAGAAAGATTTCTGGCGAGAGTGTAATGAAGGACAAGGAAACAGAGTTTAGTTGAGCATGTGGAGTCTCCATGAAATAGGTCTCTGGGGAAACATACATGTCAGAATGGAGGCACATCAGATATAACATGGATAAAGAAGACTAGTACTTGGAGAACATTTTGTTGAGTGCCACGCCACGAGAAATATGAAATGGCTAGCTAGGAAAAACTCTTCTCTTGTGAACAATAATGCGATATACATGTTACATGATATGTTGCAATATTGCTTTTTGCTAGTTTGCTTGCTGTATTATGGAATGAAAATTAGATTTCAAGAAAGCAGTAATTCTTTGCCCCAGGATTCAATCCATCTAGTATTTCTCTTATTTTTTTTGCTGCATCCATATATGCAAAATTAGACTTGGAGTTGGTTTTAGAAAGTTATTTACATCTTTGTTGTTTTTAGGAAAACTAATTTGAAA
The DNA here is from genome assembly GCA_036850885.1 of Lepidocyrtinus dapeste. NCBI lineage: Eukaryota > Metazoa > Arthropoda > Collembola > Entomobryomorpha > Entomobryidae > Lepidocyrtinus > Lepidocyrtinus dapeste. Next base: position 15,618 of record JAANSQ010001021.1, on the reverse strand, counting down.
TATTTGTTTACAGTTTGTCACTGCTATTTTAATAATTTTGTAAATAAACGAAAACGAAATCACAAAAATTAAAAATGACATGATTAGGTTGTCGATGAGCATTCTTGTTAATTATAAAGATTAGGTAGTGAGCAAACTGAATTGCCTCCCCTCTAGCTTTTCATAAATTTTTAAGCTTATAGTTTTTATTAAAAAGATTTTAGTAACTTATTAGCTATTTTATTCATTTTTTCGCGGGAAAGATCATGATTGTAGTGGTAATTGTTTGTATTTCCTTAACTTTTGCTAAAGTCTTGAGGTCTTTCATTGACATGGAGGATTTTATGGCTTGAGACGAGCCGAAAGAGACCTATGAGAAGATTGATTGTTCCACAGGGCTTTAACAATAATTCCTTTGGAGCCAATAAAAATAAGGAAACTCTCTTAAGTTTAATACTGCAATTTAAAGTCATTAAAAGAAGGTGATATTTAAACGCTATAATTGTCCCATAGTCCTCTAGCCGAGATAAACCTGTCGTTGTGCTATACGCTAAACATTAAGACTTGATCGAGGATGAAAGAATGCCACCCGTTTCGCTACCCGTTCTTTCTAAATGTATGCAAGGCAGATTAATCTCCGATTGCTGTCGTTCCCCATGCGTAGCCATGCCATAATAAAAAAAGCTTTGTTTTTAGGATCTTTTGAAATGACCGTGGCCGACAAAATTAGGCAAGATTTCGAAATTAATTTCCATAGCTCGACCCATGAACCATATCAACATATTATGTAAGTAAGCACCCGGGCGGAGAGACTGCCGGCGTTTTTACTGCATTGCAGACTTCACTTGATACCTGTTCTTACCCAAGATCTCATCTCTTTGGTTAAAGATGAAGCTCATTTTGATTATCTGTGCTTGCTTTCTTTTCGTAAAACCTATTGTTACGGCATCCAGTAACACCTTGTGAAACTACAAGAGACTTCTAATATAAACTTAGCTTTTCTTGGTATACTTTCTTTTAATTTACTTGACATCATGTCGATTCATAATATATTATTTATTTTATTTAAATATTTCGACGATTTTTACACAATTATTTAAAAAAATTAAATCTTTTTTAAATTATAAATCAAAATATGAGCTTTCTTCAAGGCGCTGAGAGTAATTCGGTTGCATTATAATTACTTCTAAAGGTTTTTCCAAAAATTTTTTAGAAAAAAATTTTCTTTTTTCCCTAACCCAAATTTACCTTCTGAATATTTTTTTGCTCACAAATTTCTTCTTTCTCAATTGTTTAATTTTCTTTTTTTCCTAACCCAAATTTCCTTCTGAAAATTTTTTTGCTCACAAATTTCTTCTTTCTCACTTGTTTAATTTTCTTTTTTAAGTCTCACATTGCCTCACGGTTTGTTTTATAATGCGTAATAAAGCTGTATATTAATTTTCTAGGGAATTTTTTTATAAAAGTGTTTAAAAACTTGCCTCGTTTTAAAAATTGAATGAGGATTTTTGACGAGAAAAATTTAGGGAAAAAATGAAAATGTTATCCACCCATGGCTATTCCAATGTAGTTTTCCAAAAGATAATAATGATAAATGTTGTCAGTAAAACATCTCAACAAGCTTGGCAAGTATTTCAGACTGACTTGTGAATTCAGGTTTTTTTTTCTAGAGCATAACCAGACTATAACTACGTATCTCATCGTATAAATTTTTCTTTGCCTGTGAACAATCGCAATGTTTTCAAGGAAAAGGCTGTGCAAGCCACCTATCCTATCCCCGTAGAAAATATTTTGTTGAAAATGTGAGCGGCATTTGAAGTTTTGTTATATTCCCCTATAGAAATTTACGGGATGGTATAGAACAAGTCCTCACACATACACGTAGTAAGATTCACAAAGAGAATGGCTCTTAGAAGTAAATTTGAGATACATGAGATCTCTGACTTAATTTAGAATTTTTAGAAGCTCATGTACAGCAAAGGTTTCATTATTATTATTATTCACATTAAATACTCAGAATTATCTTATATAGCAGAGATTTGTCATATCACGAGGCACACAAAAGAGTGCTAGATAAATTTAGTTGTGTGCATTAAATTTTAAGTTGCAAGACTATTTCTTGTCTTGCAGCTTTGTGCGGCGTAACCGTTAATTTTATAGCGAGTACAAGTAACATTCGAGAAAAATTGTCTCCATGATTGACATTTCGAGAGAAAAAAAATCCTTTTGTACAAATAATATTTAGGGTTTTTCTGATAAATGTGGGTATAGAAAAACGCTTGTTTGAAATGCCAAATAACGTGAGTAATGTCTTAACTTCAAGAAAAGATTTAATAGAATAGTTTATAAAGAAAAATATAGTTTTTACTTTGATGTGCGCAGTTACTAAATTTTTTCTCATATAAGTTTCATTCTATTTGAAGCTCAAGTTTGAAAGCAAGTTTGAAAATGTTGCAGTCAAGTCAAAAACCACAAAAACAGAAAAGACAGCGGGCTAATTCACAGAGTTTGACTCCCCAACAGAGAAGTGATTCTGGGGGAGGAAATAGTGGAGGAGGTGGGGGAAGTGTGAGAAAAAATGGAAAATCACAGAATATTGCAGTGCAGTCCTTTTGTGGGACGAAAGTTTTTAGTAACTCCAATAGGACAGCAGATCTTCAAAGCATTGTTACCAGTTTCTCCTCACAACCCCATTACTGTGCGAACCCATTGCTATATGACAATGTAAAGTTTAACGGCGCTAGTAGTAGCAGTAAAAAGCGTGCTAATGAAGACATTACTGATTTCGCAATTAGCAGTTTTTTCAATCCTCTACAAATCTCACCTGGTACTAATAAGAAAAATTACGCAGGTGCGGTTATTTCTGGGGGTTTGTGTCCAACAGCCACACAAATCTCTAGTGGAGCGGTTAAAAGGACTGGGCCTGCTGTAGCCAATGAAGATGAATCTAATCGATTGAATTCCACCGCACTGAGGAGAATTGACCCCGCATTTTCAAAGCTTCATGGAACTGCTAGTCAGGTTGCTGTCTATCGGTATAATCCTGCGACGCAATCATGGGTAAACTTTTTACATAATTTTTGGTACCATTTGTTTGATTTTTAAAGAGTTTTCAATGTGTTTTTTTTTACATTAACACAACAATAAAATTAAAATTGCAGGATAAGACTGACACAGTTGGGTGCCTGTTTTTGTACGAGAGGTATGTTTAATTTTATTACCTTATTCACCTTAGTTTTAGCTCAAAAATTTATATTCATGCTAATTGAAAAGAGGAAGAATGCAAATTTCTAAAATTGATTTTTCAATCCAGCTAGTGCTAGCAAGAAAGCATAAACAGTGATTGGAAAAGTATCATTCCTTACGTTTGAGATGAAGGGTGAATGGTTTTCTTTTTTCTGTGAAGTTATTTGCAGTACAGGAAAAACACTCTAGAAAGATTTTTTTTGCAGCAATTTGGTGTATTTTAAATTTTCACTCAAACCATTCACATTGGTGGTTGAAATTTCTGAAAAGAGAAACTAATTAACACTATCAACTTTTTTTTGTAGATATTCGTTTTTTGTTTTTATGCATTCTATCTAACTAGCTTCGCTTGTATACTAGGAAATTCACAGTTATCTGCAGAAAGTCAATCAGTTTGAGTAGTACCGTTATAACCCAAACGAGTAGTGAGCTGTTAGACTGATCGTATTGTTGTCCTTACATTTGATTGGTAAATGGAGCAGAAGAATATAAAATATCAAATCGTTATGAATGAAAAATCTTATCACTTTCCCACTATGTCAATGCAATACACGTACGCTTTCTTTGTTTCACGGATTGAACTAACCGGTCGAAAGTTTCTAAAACTGGCTATTTATTTTCCTCAAGGTTCACAATTTTAATGGGTGATCTTCTCATCGCAGAACAAAACTTATATGTTTTATACTTATTGTTATCATGAGGTTAGGCGTAAACATCTTGGACAGATATTTAGAACGGTTTAGGAGCGGTTAATTTCCTTTAGTAATTTGCACTTCACATTATGGAAAAAGCAGGGGTTCGAGGCCACACTGTTTCCATTTCATATTATAAGCTTTCTGCATATATATTATGTAATTTCTGAATTACATATCGAATTAACACACTTCAGTAGATATGGTTTCCATGAAAAAGATAATCAAGATTGAAAGTACAACAACTGACGCTTCAATGTATTGGTGCCACACTCTGACCGGAAACTAACTGTCCATGTCGCTACGACAGGGAGTACTACTTTGTGGAGAGGATTCTGCAAGTTTAGCAGCTTTAGATGAGAATTGCGAGTCGAGTGTTTAGTGGATGTCACCAAAAGCTAAAAAAAAAGTAGTTGAATCGCTTCCCTTCAACTTTGTCTCGAGAGTGTAACTGAATTTTAAAAAGTTGACACATACAAACTGAATGGAATAATGACGGTGGCTCAAGTTGCTTATGTTTTTTCATTTACTCAATCTATTTATGCTATGCAAGAAAAGAAGAAGAATTATAGAGGAAGATGATGATGGTGATAATGCTAATGCATACATTTTTCTTGCCTGTAGGAGGCAAATAAAAAAGTAGCTGCTATAACGACATGGGAAACGGTGATGGGATAATGTACGATTATTTATATTTTGTTTCCTCACATAGTGCAATTATAATACGCTTGTGTCTTGTCTTCCTATTTTCTTACGCTTGCTAAAAAACTTTCTTGTCTCCGTTTCATGGCTCGTTCCTCTCCTGGATGAGAGGAAGATGCATGCCATGCGATGAGATGTGATGTGAGGATGCAACTTTGTGTTTCTCGAACGATTTTTTACAGTTTTCTCTTGGACTAGAAGAATTTTTTGTTGGAATAACTTCCATAAAATAACTATGCACGTTATAGCTTTGGTAAAATCATGCATACAATGATAACTTTGATAGGAACGGCTGCTCTTTATTTTAATGCTCTTTTCTGACTCCTTTCTTGATCTGGATCTAATGTTTCGAATGAATTTTTGTTCTTTCTGCGGTGGAGGAGGTGGCAGTGGTGGCAGCATGGAAGTAATGGTGGTTTGTAGAGTTTTACAGCGCGCAGTGTTTTTCCTTATGCACTTGTTGTAGGAGGTGTGGTGGTGAGTAGGTTGGTGGAGGACGACTGTTTATCAAGTTTCCAATTTAAAACTGAAGATAATAGAATTTGATGGTATGGTGGTGTTGGCGCTAGAATGGGATCGTATTGCAGGACTGTTGCTTAGTTTCCACTTTTTTTTTCTTTGCCCAGAATAAAATGAACATTTTATGAGATTTTCATACCTCCTTCAAAGATGTATTAATTCTTAAAGATATTTCGTTCTGAGATATGAGTCAAGTTTCGTTTGCTTCCAAAATTCTTCCACTTTTCTCACGTTTGCTAAATAAAAGCTTCATATTAACAATTCATTTGTGTTCCTTGATGAAAATCGAACGCAACCTTGAGCCTGTTTTTTTTCCACCAGCGTGCTTCTTGTACCTTCTTTCTAAAATAGCGAAATTCTTCGAAACTTGCTAAACTTTTTTTTCGCTTTGGTTAGTCAGTCAGAGCTGACTTGCTGTCGGCATTATCAACAACACCATCATTTCTATACTTAATGCTCATCATCACCTTTCGAAGGATGACTTTCACTGGTTGTCTTGTATGTCTAGTCTGCTATTAGCTTTAGTTTATTACGCCCTGTCATCTGAAGCTTAGGACAAAGTAGCATTTCATGTTCCTTGCGCTCTACATATTTTCAGTACCATTGATCACGAAATATGCACACGGATTGGTTTTGAAAGAGTGTTGTGAGGGCTATAAGTCTGGATCTAAATCCTTATCACCACTAGAATAAATATGGTATTATTTGTCGGGTCAACGACTCGATCTCCCTAGTCGTGTAGCCTCATACTATCTATACTCCTCATTTCCCTGAAGATCAATACATTTGAGATTTTTAATTCTATTTATGAAGCCTATTAGTCAAAACAAAATTATTCCGTGGTGAGCTGATGATCTGATCATATAATAAAAGGGCTTCTGGTTGGTGCTGTGTGACATGGAATAAAATATAATAAAAGTGCATGTAGTATGATACTGACTCATCAGTTCCGATCCAATATCTTTCACCGAGAAAAAACTTTTTTTCGTGTATAATTTATACGATATTCTTATTATGAAGGCAACGAAACGGTGCCGTCATTTGATATTTTCCTATTTCTGTTCCATGACCCTAACAAAAAAAGAGTTAATGTTATATCAATGTATACATGCATACGTATGTGATGGCAGAAACTCTAAAAAAAACCTTGTTTTACTCAAAGTAATAAAGTAATCGTTTCGTTGTGTATGAATTTATATATAGCTTTCTCCTTGCTCATCATCACCATTTCTTCCTGGCTGAATGTTATTATTAAATACATAGTATTCCTAGTCGGCCGTTATTATCGTCATAATATGGGATAATTTTTGTGCTCTTGGAACCGTTGCGAAAAAGGCGAGTGTAGTGTTTCATTTTTTTGTTTATGGTGTAAGCTGCGTAGGTACACTAGATAGAATAGAACTAACAAAATTAAACGGTGTGGATGAAGTCTTCAAGTCACATCACATCCTTTTTCAGAGGGATGTGATGTTATGCTCATAATATGTACATGGAAGTTTTAACTCTTGGTTTTGGAACATGCCATGATCTATGAATTTTATGTATTATCTATAAAACGAATTGATAGAGCATGTGCACTGCACCCGCACTCTCCCTCATTTTTTGTGGAAATTTAAGAATAGCTTTGGTACACACATATACCCAGAAGACACTCCTGATCGTTACATACATAAGCCACTTTTTCCCACTTTCGTATCGATTTCACTATAATTTATGAAGCTTCCAATAGGTATTAATTTCATATCGGCCAGTAGACATTTTTTTCTGTAAAATTCGTAAATATTTTTGTTAGCTCTAATTGCTCAGCATGATCATTCCAAAAGTGGGGAATTTTCCCTGTCTACCTTCTTACACCGGGTCTTCTTGAGATGAATGAAGGTAATAGTCTCTGTGAGTGGGTTTAGGGTATCCAAATAACCGAATGTCGATATGTCTCTATTTGTATTTTTAACGTTCCCGACATCTTATTAGATCAGATCAGGTTGTAGCATGTTTGATATGATCCATTTGAGAGGATTGAAATATTTAGCTTTTAAACAGAATCATTTCAGACCATTTTGCCCGATGACTCAATAATGGGTTACATGAGAATTCAATTACAAACTATGGAATCATTTTTAAGAATAATCTGGGACAATCGTAAACCTAAATTTTTATGCCACTGTGTATCTTGTCGCGACATGCGACATTATTTGATTTTGAAGATGAACGCATTATAGATTTATTGGTATAGAAAATTATGTTCGTTGTATCTACAATGAATTGGCTGGTTTATGAGTGCGAGGTCTATTTCTGGGCGAGAGGAAACTTCTGGTTTTACTGTTATGTCAGTCAACGCTGCAAATATTAGTTCTTTTTTATCAGGGTTAGAAATGGGACGTTATTGGGAATGGCAATTTTTTGGGGGATAACTGAGACTCATACCCTGACGATATTTTCCAATCACTTTTTATGTATAAATCGATGACAAATGATTAAAGTAAATATGTAGTCATAATAATACTCTATGGATGCAGGACGAATGCTTTATTTAATATAACTTTTAATTTTTAGGAGCGATACGCCAATATATGGCCTAGTTGTGATGAACCGAAAGAACGCGAATAACTTTATTCAATGCTTTGGACCGGACGGGCAAGTAGTTTTGCATATGCCGTATTTGCTCTTGAGAGCTGTGGAAGACCTCCACAAGGATCCTACAGATGGTTAGTAGAATTTTTATTCAGCAATTATTTCCGTTAAACATCTAGGATCAAGCATTGTAAACCACCTTAGTATATGCTAAATGAAAACATATGCGACTCTTTCAACAGTTAATTCAGTTTATTTTTTGAAATTTTAAACCAACAATGAGATATCACGGTTCCTCTATTAAACCCGACTTGATCCTTAGGTTTACTAAATTTCGAAAAGGTCATTTGACTTACTGCAGTTTACACCAAAGGTTTAGAATGAAACATTTCTTAAGTATAAATTGTTGCAGCCTAATGTTCACCGATTTTGACATTTTCATAAGCTTCTGCAATGTTTACAAGAATTACAACGCGAATGATTCACTATGAAATGTCCATGAAATGAACATATGACTCGATTGCTCAAATTTTGACGTTTTGTACAGAAATACAGGAACATATGACTTCAGTCTTTACTAAAGAATCTGATTAGAAAGAAAGTGGATTAAACTTACCCGAAGTTGAGTTTAGGGGTACCTTAGATGTATGAGGATTAAAGATTAAACGAAGCAGGTCAACTCACCAAGTTGAGCCCTTCTTAACAAAATAACAAAATGTTCACTGAAAGGGCAAATGGCTAATGTTGAATCTATTCATAGTCAAACAAGCATAAAGTTTTACTATGGTGGCGGTCCTCAAAAAGTACTAGCTCTGCGCGCAATATTTGAATTTCATAAACAGTTAGCAACAGAATACCCGTTCTGTGCAGTCGTCTCTTGGTTTGATTTAAATTCTGGAATGTTATAAAATAATACGATTTTATGATTATACGATCTCTTTTACAGTTTAAATCAATTAGTGATATATTATTACAGGCTCGCAAGCAATTCATTGCATTTGGTTTTACGACGCCCAAGATTGTGTTAAAACTGCAAACTTACTAAGAAACATGGGTCTTCAGTTTGAAGAGGAAGGCTTTGGACTCCAAGCTCCTCCAAAAAAACCCGGGGCATTGAGTGGAAACGCTTTATTTCAAATTCTACAGCGCAAAGTGAGTTAAGGTTTCTTGAAAATAGTGTGAGACAAATGGTGGATGATGAAATAAAAATATTTAATTTTTAGAAGCAAAGCCCTTTGCCACAGACACCCAACCTAAAGGATAAGACTGTTCCCAGAGTGCTAACTGCGGAAGAACTGGAATCGCAAATGCTTCAGGAGTCGGATCATCTGAACAAGAGCAATGTACAAGGAAGGAGCGAATATCCCAGCAAATTTGTTGTAATTCCCCGTGAATAATTTATTATAATCGATGTTTTGAAGTGGATGAAATTTATTTAAAGCTTTGTAATGTATTGCAGGGTGCAAGCCCAGGAATGTTGATGAATAATTTATCTAAGTTGTCGCTTCGAACTCCCGGGGAAGGATCAGTCTTTCAACAGTTCTTGAACATGTCCATGCCAGAGAAACAACGTGACAATAGAAGTCATCAGCACCTTGAAACAGTTACTCCTGAGGCACCATCAAGCCCTTGTAACCCAACTGTGGTTACCCTTGGTTCTCAGAATAAAATGAGGACTGTTGAGCAATTAGAACGTGATATGAAGCGAGAGAGATCCTCCGACAGCTCGTCATCTGCTTCCGCCGCAGCGATCCAAAATGAACTCATGCAAACGCTTGGGATTCCGAATTCATGTATGTTTCCAATATCATCAATTCCTTAAAATCTTAATTACAACTTATTCTTGTTTAATTTAACAGCTTGATTATCTTTGTTTTGTTAGCGGGTACAGACTGTGAAGACGCTGGCACTCCGTCTGAAGTGATGGATAATACTCTTGATAGCTCAGTTCTAGATAACATAATTGGCAAAAGCGTTGATGACACTGATCCAGAAGATCTCCGACGAGCTGTGAGTAACCTGGAACCACCTAACCAGTTAATCTTGGTGACTGAAACCGTTCCTGGTGCTAGTGAAGCTAGACTCACCTGGAGAATGAATCGCTCGTCTTCATCACGAAAAGTACGCACGATTGCCTCTTCTTATTTCTGCTTACCTCTTGAAAAATTTTAAAGTGTTATATAACGTTTTTTAGGAAAATGGTTCGACGTTTACTACTCCAACGGGGGAGTTCTTATCTGCGACTGGAACTCGACCGAATTCTCAACTTGGTCTTGGAGTGGATGCCAAGTACTTCGATTCGCCGCTTATGACAATGGATGTGAAACCAACGCCACTGACCAAAGACCAGTTGCTTCAAGCAATGACATATTTGATTCAGGTATGTAGGAAACAATCAACAACAAAGCATATTGCTTATGGTCAAATTTTGTATTTTATCAATTTATGCTCATAGAATGACGCTGACTTTGTCAACAAAATCCATGATGCCTACGTCAAATCACTACAACAGGCTTTCGACGCTCGTCACTTCTAATTCTGGTTTTTGTCAACCCGGAAATCACTATTCAGAATTGCTTTAACCGCTACCTGCAACAAACCAAGTGAACCGACTTTCCAATATTTATTCAGTTTCTTGTATTTTAATTCATAACTTTCATTACTCCTGAACGTTTGGGGATAATTTCTTTAAATTGTTAGACTCTCAAAGTATTATTTAATTTGTCTTTTAACTTTTCACTGCAGTTAGCAGTTTGCACATTCCTTTTTAAACTGTTGTAGTGTTTATATTTCTAAAGATCTCTTTCTCTCTCTGCTTTGGCAGTTCAAAATTACTTGTTTTAAAATTTTACTTAACTTGGTTCAGATTTATGACAGAAAACGTTTTTATTTTTATTTGTAAACATGATGTAAAAGCGTTTTTCCCAATATTCAGGTATAATTCTCAGGCCTAGCTATCACCCCAAATCAAATTTGCATTGGGTGTATTCTAAATTGAATGTAAAAAAAAATATTAACTAATTGGTTTATTACTCGGCACAAAATTCCAAATTTATTTAGAATACAAGTACAATTGGATGAAACAATAAAATTGGCTGTTCAAAATTCAACTAAGTCTACTAAGCAACACAACTCCATTATTTAAACTCATACTTATTACAAGACATGTAGGATGAGTGCATCAATTTTTAAAAGCTACGAAATAGTAATAACATTTACAATACAATGGATTGCAAGAGCAAAAGTCAGAGTGCATTTTTACCTAATCCATTTCAAAGTAGATTAAACGTAATTAAGGTTCCCCTGATTAAAAGGCGGCGCCAAAAAATTTACACATATAAGGTCACGGGCTAACGCGGCAAATTTATTGGTATCCTAACATTAGCTTGTAAATTTAAAGCATGTTTACTTAACATGTTTTACAAACATCCTCTTAATTTCTAAATAATCGTTTACTTTTTATTATATTTTGAATTCTGACAAAGTAGGCAAAATAATCATTTCATTACAAAAAAAATACAGTATACAGTTTACAAAAGTTACAAACCCATTTTTCCTTAGTTGTACAGAAAAGAGAAATCATGTCGGGTTAAATGCGGTTAGTAGAGGCAAATGGGAGCAAAAACTCTGCATCTTCGGATAGTCATATTTTGGTGATTTAACAAGAAACAGTTATACAGAAAAAATCAGATTAAACCATACCACAATGATTGTAGGGAAATGTTGGTGAGCCAGCCCAATCCATAATTTCATTTAAGAGATACTCTCGTTTTAACTTAATACTGAGGGTAATCCAGATCATTTTCCTTCTTATGTGTAACCCATCGTAAGTATAAATTCTTTATATTTTAAATAAAGCCAGGTAAAAAAGCAAAGTGATAAAGTAGAAATTGAGTTGGGGTTGGATTCTAGGCTGGAATGAAATCACCGAAAGGAAAGATATTTTCGCTTTACAATTTTTACAATAATAATTTCACGGGGTAGTGATGTGTCCAGAACAAAAGTTATGTTCTGTTAAAATAATAACTACAATATTTCTAAATTCTAGTTTACATATTGAGTAGGAATAACTCATTCATGCGTTTCCTAGACTACAGAAATATATGGAGTACACCTTTGAAAAATATAATTGTGCTGTTTAAAGCTTCACTCATAAATGGAATGTACTTTGGGGTGATACAGTTAAACTAAAATCCTTGAAAATATATGCAATCTAGGATTCTCAGTTTGCCCCGAGGTCAAAAACTTAAGTTAATATGGAGAAAAACTAGTGCAATATGGTTTACGGTAAAAATTGATTTGTACATTTAAAACTGAAGATATACAGGAGCAAATATAAAGCAGGGTGGGAAATCCTTTTACGGTTTTCGCTTTATGCCATTTTGCTAATGAAAGTACGGGTATGGTGGTGTAAGTAAAACATGCTTTATGCTTTTATGTAAGTTAAACATGCACTAAACATATTATAGACATATGTATATCCTCAGAATAGAGCTTGTAGCGTTTTTACATTAAAAAATTCAAGGTGAAACGAGACTAGCAAATCATTAATTATGTTAGGTATCATCAACAAATAAGTAATTTTATCATTTGTGAAATAAAATAGTGTGCATTTTAGAGTGATATTTCCAGGGATTCTTTCTTCTGGGTGTACTTCTTTCTTTTTTGTGTTTCTCTAAAATTCTTAGCTTTCATCAGACTCCGCCTGTTCAAACCAGTTAAATGAAAGTTTATTACTATTTACTCACGGTGCAGACTGTAAAAGCAAGAAAAAAATGTAGCGATGCTGACTTACCGACATTGGGTAGACGAAAGTTGTGGTGCTATCAGAACCAAAGATATTTTCCACAATGCAAGTATACACTCCCATATCCTTCCAAGCCAAATTTCTAATGACTAAGCTTCCACCAGAGCTGACCTAAGTATATTTTTCGGATTTAAACGTGTTAGCTTATACAATAAGGGATGATTAGAGCCATGTTTAGAAATTGGCCTTACTTGGTACTTCTTTCCGGAAATAATTTTCTTTCCATCTTGATCAAGCCAAGTGAGCTGAGGTCGAGGCCTTCCCACAAATCTGCATGGTAAGGAAATATGGTGACCCATGGTCTCCATATGGAAAGTTTCGCTGTTGATGATGGTGGCAGAAGAACCTTTCTTAGTTTTCTTATAGGAGAACATAGATGTCCGGTACTCGCAGCTGCCTCGAGATGCTTTAGAATCTTCTTCTACCAAATTAAAAGTTATGAATGCCTTACAAGTTCCTTCATTTTGTTAATTTTCTCTGATTTTTTTTTCTATTTCCGAACCATTGATGGTCAGGTAGGTTGTAGCGCTAACTTGTTTCCCTTTGTTCACCGCTACGCAAGTATAGCGCCCCTGGTCTTCTGGCTGTGCGCATTTTATCGGTAGTCTAGCCTTTACATTAGCCATCCCATTGCTACTAAATTTGTCGAAAACGACGTTGTTCCCGATCTCCACCCTGTTCTTCATCGCATCATCGCTAGTCACTATGGTCATCTGCAGTTAATAGATTTCATTTCGCATTAAAAAAGCAATTTAATTGTATAAGTCAAGTGGGAGAAGTTGTCTCATTAACTTTCTGCTTCCTACCGATTCCACTGGCAATCCATTCCGAAGCCAGAAAACCTTTGGTGGAGGGGAACCTACTGCTTCACATTCCAGCGTACCATCCGAATTCATGCTTATTTCTTTCGTTCCTTGGAAATCGCGTCCAATGTCCAACCACATTTTATCTCCATTATTAGCATCATTGGTAGTAGTCCCTGAGCCAATTTCCGTTTTGTCCAATTCAGATTCTGAGAATGAGATTCAAAGAATAGAAAGCTATAAGTTAAATTGCTATGTATGTACCTAATTCCATGTCCCCTTTCTTTTTTCCGAGAATTATCTTATCATTAATCATCCATCCACTCATTCTTTAAGCGAAAAATAAATTTAACAAGGGCCACTTCTCAATCATACCTGCTACAACAGATAGGGTTGGTTCATCTAGTGTATCTGATGCATAGGGTAGGTCCCATGCTCGTTTCCCCTTGTGATGTGAACTTCGCACCTGCAACATGCGAGACCAATACATGAATAGGAAATTTTTTAACAATAATATTAACTCTCGATTTTAAGTATTCCAAACAGAGCTAAACTATATTTTAAAAAAAGTAAGTGAAAGCTTTCTTGGTTAAAATATTACTTACCAATGAGTCAGTTCCTCTTGAGGTGTTGGGGCGACTTGAAACAAGACAGAAATTTAGAAGTATCAGGAGCAGGGTGAAGTCCGAAAGCATATTCGTTTTACCGAACCAAATCATAGTTCTCAAATTTTTCGGCGTTAATTTATAATTTCCAATATTTTTCCAAAGAAGATGTTAGGGTATACGTGTTTTGCTACCGAAGATTTTAGGAAAATTTTCTAGAGAAAAGAGAAAAAAATGTAAATTAGATTTGGTTTTATGAAGTGGTTCTAATTGCCCCGTACTTGTGCGTGTGACATCCTCTGACCACAAATAACAAATCTAGACTTACAATACTCTACTTCCGAGATGGTACAAAAACGAATGACTTGTTGCACGATCTAAGTAAATGCGACTAGTGAAAATTGCGAGCCGGTAACATAAAGTAAGTCTCTAGCAAAGTCGAAGAATTTAGTTAGATGAAATCTTTGCAAGAAACTTGTGTACCTCTTTACCAATTACATATGGTTCATTAAGCTCCTGGGCTTATGCCGCAAAAACTACTTCGTGGGAAGTTGCGTAGGTGTTGGTCAAGTAAAGTAAGCTTAATTTTGCCATGTTGCAAAAAACGTCTTTCCCCATCCTTATCGTTAGTATGTTGTACGTTGTTGGATTGAATGAAACAAATCTCAACTGTAACCACCCACCCAAAGTACAATATAGTTTTCTTGGAAAATAAATTTTTTACATGGTTGAAGGAAACTGAACACTCTCAATCTAACTGAAATTTTCTTTCCCGGCTAAAATTTTTTAATGATATAGTTATCGTATGATTCACACGAGTTCACGCTAAATTAATGTCATCAGTGTAGAAGAGGTATAGCCTATAGCTCCGCTCTGACTTATCCCGCTGGTTACTCTAATTACTTCAGAATGCTTTACGTACTCTAGGTACGTGAAGGTAAGGTATGTGCAGAAGGGTAGCAAAGTACATAGTTAGAATGAGTCAGAAAATCAAAAAAAAAAACAAGGTTGATTTAACGCTTTAGGCTACGTGATGCAATACCGCCGAACAAATTGCTAATTAAGTTCACTTTGACTAACGGAAATACCATAAGAAATTTTGAATCTAACAAAGTAAGTTTGAAATTTGCGGTGCTGCTTGCCAGCATACTTTTGTATGATGTAAAATGTTCTAAATACCATTTGGGTGATCAGACGCCTCATTTTAAGCACAATTTTTCTCGGACTTTAGTTGCCTGCTAGGATTCCCCATGGACTAAAATGAAATGCATACATGCATGCATTGTGGCCATTGCGGTCATTACATAACGAGAGAGAAGAGAACAGAATTTTTATGACAACTCACTTCACCCCAAACTATGTAATTGTTCATGTAACTTAACTTTAAGACAAGAACAAAAGTAAAAGTTGAGACTTGAAGACCTAAAACTGGATTTGGTCTAAGTATGGTTTAAACGATTGTGACATAGAGTTATCACTAGTCATTTTGAATTAAATTAGATTAAACACAGTTTTTGCCACCATGCTTTTGCTTAGAAAACTTAACTACTCTTTATACAAAACAAATGCTTGAGGTGTATGCTTGTAATAATTAGCGTGACGCATATGTTCAATTATTTCATTTTGTAGTTTCTCTACAATCCACGACTTTTCCTATCTCAGTTCAGAACAAGTATTTTGAAAAGTATTTAATT